>JAMYXO010001253.1:30000-31635 GCA_033310375.1 Conus canariensis
GTAGGTTACACTTCCTGCAGAATACAAAATTCTCTATTCACTGTTTCTCGCTTAGCCGACTTGTCTTCCTTTGCTAATAAAACCCCATGCCTCTTATTTAAAACATAAAGCGCGCGCGCGCGCGCGTGTGTGTGTGTGTGTTGGTGTGTTGTGGAGTGTGTGTGCGTGACGTGCGTGCGTGCGTGCGTGCGTGCGTGCGTGCCGTGCGTGCGATGCGGTGCGTGCGTGTGTGTGGTGTGTGTGTGTGTGTGTGTGTTTGTGTGTGTGTAGTTGTGTGTTTCTGCAAACATCATGAGCAACATTATATAATAACCCCAAAGCAGAGCTACGGAAAAAAAGCGAAAAAAAAAGGGGAGGGGCAAAATGCTCCCCCCAGCCCTGCATACCCCTCATACATACATGCGTCGCGCCCCCAACACTGTGCTCACGGGGCCCCCTGCCCCCCCAAAACCTACAAAAATTAGGTGCCAAAACCCCACCATACCAAAAAGACAACGACAAAAGGGGAAGTCATTGTTGGCAGGGTACGTATAAAGGGGCAAAAAATAAAATTTTGGGGGTTTGGGAGGTAGACATGTGCAAAGTCGTAGCACCGAAATCTTTCTGAAATTTCTCATTTTTGTTAACATTCAATTTTTCCCCTGTTTAAATCATGCGAGTTGCTCTCAAAACTTAGGGATTTTTGGTTTTTGGGAGATTTGGGTAGTCCGCGCGCCAGTGATGCCTCCTTTATGAAAAAGAAATGGAGGGGACCCTTCATTAATTTTTTTTTTTTCAACGCCCCTTTGCGTTTAAGTGAATGAAGATAAGTGATTCTTTTTCATTTTCGTTTTTTCCGTATTTTGCCCGAAAAAGGGTAAGAGGTCGGGAAAAGGGCTTGTGATTCGTTTGTCTACGTTTTTTGGGGGGGTTTGCCCATTTTAAATTTCAAACAAATTTATCTGGGTTAAAAAAAGTCAAAATACCTACTTTTGGTGTATTTGGATGCGATATATTTTTAAAAAGGGGAAATTTCCCCTTTTTGGGGATTTGTTGACAATAAGGTTTCGCTGCTTTGCCTTTAGGGCCCTGAGGGGCCCTTTGCACCTTCAAAAAAAGTCGTTTACGGGTTTTCCCCCAAACTACTTTTCTACAGCATTTAAGTGATACGACTATAATTTTTTTTCTTCCGAAAAGTACCCAAATGCTTTTTTTATATATCGCAGGGGCTGTTTACGCCCGTGGCCCGGGTTTTGGGCGTCAACCTTTCCTTAAAAGTACAGAAGGATTAATTTTTCAACTTTCTCACTGAAAAAAAAAAAAACAACAGTATGGGAAAAATTTTGTATGCAAAAATGAAAATCTTTTTTTTCTTTTTAATGTCCAGGACGAGGGGGAAGAGAGGAGAAAAGGGGGGAGAGAGAGAGGGGAGAGAGGGGAAGAGGAGAGGGAGAGGGAAAAGGGGGGGGGGGGGGGGGGGAGAGAGGATTTCCGCCCCGATTTTGGGGTTCCGGGTGTCATTCTGTCCCATGAGAGTTGAAATCTTGTCTTGTGTGGGGGTCTCAGTCATATCCCCACCTGGGGTCGTTGGGGGGGGGCGTGATGGGCAGCCGCCGTTTTTCTCCAGGTCTTCTGTTGGTGGCTGTCTTGAGGAGA
>JAMYXO010001254.1:0-20000 GCA_033310375.1 Conus canariensis
TATGTCAATTTTTCTAAATTAAAAAAAAATTATTCTCTTTTTTATGTCTTCATATGTGATTTTTATTCACTGTCATACATTTTTCATCAATTTCATTGACAAATTTTATGCCTATGTCTATCCTTGTAAAAAAAAAAAAAATTAATTTTCAATGTATTTTATGTGAAGAAATTTTCAAGTTTAATCTTAAATCCGTTTGTCTAATCTTTGTTTTTAAAATTTTATTCTTATATCTATATTTCTATAAGTTAGAAAAAATTCTAATATCTAATTTATGGGATTTTTTGCCTTTTTATGTCTATTTTTCAAAAGAACTTTTTACAATTTTATTCTCATATTTAATTTCAAAAATTTCTCTGAATTTTATCCTTATATCTATTTATTCCTAAAAATTTTGTTGAATGTTTTTCTTACATTTTTGTTTCCAAATAAGAAAAGAAATTTCATTCTTATATCTTCTCAACATAAAAAAAAATTAATTTTTTGAAAAAAAAAATGAAAAAAAATTTCAGTGTTATATTTTTTTTCCAATTTAAACAAAAATTCAATTCATATATGTGTTTTTCAAAGGAGAAATTTTTGTGTGTGTAACATCAATTTTTTGTAAATTGAAAAAAAATTCTCATATGTGTTTTGAAAATATTTCAAATTTTATTCGTATTTCTCTTTTGATTTTCTTTCAAAATTCAATTTCATTCTTTTATTTTGTCTTCTATATATTTCATTCTTATATGTAATTTTTTATATCAAAGAAAATTCATACATGAAATTTTCTAAAATCTTTTCAAAAATTTATTCTTTTATTTTTTCTTCTAGAAAAATTGATAAAAAAAACCCTCTCATTCTCTAGGTATTCCTCAAAACCTTTGTTAGATTTTATTTTTGTATCTAATTTTCAAAAATGAAAAAAGTTCATTCTTATATATACTACTAAAAACAATTGAAGTACCACCCCTAATTTTTGTATGCAATTTTTAAAAAGCTCTGATAAACCAATTAATATTGATAATTGAATAAACTCTGCTGGATAAGCTTACCCGGTTCTCAAATACTACTCCTCGTGCATTTTTGTTATGTTAAAGTCGGTCAGCAGTTATCTACCGCGTCGCATCTGAGGCAAAAAAATCCCGAGAAATTATCGAACTTGTGTCGCTCCCAGATTTTGACACAGACACAGCAAGAAAAAAAAATGTGATGCACGTGAAAGCAAGGTCTTTTCTGAGCAGAATTGCAATCAGTTAGCACATTTGACGGGTATAAAAAGTCGCGAAATTTAGGAAGATTTAACCATGCCTGCGAGACAACGACTAAGCAACACCGACAGAGGAAGAGCGATAGCATGGTACCAAGAAGGTATTGGCTTGAGGGAGATTGGTCGACGGCTTGGAGTGAGTCACCCAGTCATTCTGAGGCTCAGAGACCGTTGGCTTAACACTGGAAGTGTTGAAGAACAGCAGGGACGTGGACGGACGAGAAGCACCTCCAGACAGCAGGATCGGTTCATTGTTATCGCTTGTCTGAGAGACCGTTCAGCCAGTGCCACAGTACTCCGAGACCAGCTACGACAAGTCAGCAACGTCAACGTCAGTACCCAGACAGTTCGGAACCAGCTCCACGACGCCAACTTGAGGTCAAGGTCCCCAGCAGTGAGATCAATACTGACCCCAGCGCATCGAGCTCATCGTCAGGCCTGGGCAGCATGTCATAGAAGGTGGACAAGAGCTGAATGGGCAACAGTACTCTTCACAGACGAGTCAAGGTTCACCCTCAGGTTCAACGACGGGCGGGTTCGCGTCTGGCGACGTCCTGGAGAACGCTACGTTGACGCTGCCGTCAGGGAGCATGACCGCTATGGAGGTGGGTCCGTGATGGTGTGGGGTGGGTTCAGCCTACGTCACAGGACCCCCCTACACCGTGTTGAAGGCCGCCTGACCGGTGCCACCTACCGCGACACCATCATCCGCCCCCTTGTGATGCCCGCCCTGAGGGCAGTTGGCCAGGGCACCCAGTTCCAGGACGACAACGCGCCGTGCCACCGCGCCGCCATCGTGAATCAGTTCCTACAAGGGCAGCAGGTGACAAGAATGGACTGGCCTGCCAGGTCACCAGATTTGAACCCCATAGAGCATCTGTGGGACGTGCTGGGGAGGCGAGTGTGGGCCCACAACCCTCCAGCAGACACCGTGGACCAGCTGTTTCAGTTGCTGGAGCAGGAGTGGCAGGCGATCCTCCAGGACACTCTCCGCCGCCTGGTGCACTCCATGAGACGTTGATGTGACGCTTGTTTGAACGCGAACGGTGGTCATACCCGTTATTAACATCATGACATCTACCATATACTCTTGTTACTTTTCATTTTGGGGTATGCCTCTTTAATCAAGTGTAAAACAAAGATAATTTTTTGTCACGATGTTTGAATAAATTTGAATGGATTGAGGAATAATAAAAATAAAATATTCAATCATTAAATTATGTTCAGCTTTGTTTTCTTTCGAATGACAGCAGTTTTCCTAAGTGGTACTTCAATTGTTTTGAGTAGTATATGTTTTTCTAAAATTTCTTTAAAAGTAATTCTTTATCTATTTTTCTGTAAAATAAATTCTGCCAAAAATTTTATTCTCATATCTATTAAAAAAAATATTCCTCTGAAAAATTTATTCTCATATGAAATTTTCTACATTTTGTCAAAAATTTCTATTCCTATATGTATTTTTTTTTCTCTGAAATATCAGTTAAAGATTTATTGTTAGATCTAATTTTCTACATTTCAAAAATTCCTTCTTATATGTAATTTTCTAAGATTTTTGAAGAATTTTATTCGTATGTCAATTTTTCTAAATTAATAAAAAAAAAAAATTTTATGTCTTCATATGTGATTTTTATTCACTGTCATACATTTTTCATCAATTTCATTGACAAATTTTATGCCTATGTCTATCCATGTAAAAAAAAAAATTAATTTTCAATGTATTTTATGTGAAGAAATTTTCAAGTTTAATCTTAAATCTGTTTTTCTAATCTTTGTTTTTAAAATTTTATTCTTATATCTATATTTCTATAAGTTAGAAAAAATTCTAATATCTAATTTATGGGATTTTTCCCCCTTTTTTATGTCTATTTTTCAAAAGAACTTTTTACAATTTTATTCTCATATTTATTTTCAAAAATTTCTCTGAATTTTATCCTTATATCTATTTTTCCTAAAAATTTTGTTGAATGTTTTTCTTACATTTTTGTTTCCAAATTAAAAAAGAAATTCATTCTTATATCTTCTCAACATAAAAATTAATTTTTGAAAAAAAAATTTCAGTGTTATTTTCTTTTTCCAATTTAAACAAAAATTAAATTCATATATGTGTTTTTCAAAGGAGAAATTTCTTTGTGTGTGTAACATCAATTTTTTTTTAATTGAAAAAAAATTTTCATATGTATTTTGAAATTATTTGAAATTTTTTATTCGTATTTCTCTTTTTGATTTTCTTTCAAAATTCAATTTCATTCTTTTATTTTGTCTTCTATATATTTCATTCTTACATGCAATTTTTATATCAAAGAATATTCATACATGAAATTTTCTAAAATCTTTTCAAAAATTTATTCTTTTATTTTTTCTTCTAGAAAAATTGATAAAAAAAACACCTTATTATCTAGGTATTCCTCAAAACCTTTGTTAGATTTTATTTTTGTATCTAATTTTCAAAAATGAAAAAAAAATTCATTCCTATATATGTTTTTCTAAAATTTCTTTAAAAGTAATTCTTTATCTATTTTTCTGTAAAATAAATTCTGCCAAAAATTTTATTCTCATATCTATTAAAAAAAATATTCCTCTGAAAAATTTATTCTCATATGAAATTTTCTACATTTTGTCAAAAATTTCTATTCCTATATGTATTTTTTGGTGAAATATCAGTTAAAGATTTATTGTTAGATCTAATTTTCTACATTTCAAAAATTCCTTCTTATATGTAATTTTCTAAGATTTTTGAAGAATTTTATTCGTATGTCAATTTTCTAAATTAATAAAAAATTATTGTATTTTTTATGTCTTCATATGTGATTTTTATTCACTGTCATACATTTTTCATCAATTTCATTGAGAAATTTTATGCCTATGTCTATCCTTGTAATTGAAACAAAAAATTCAATTTTAATGTATTTTATGTGAAGAAATTTTCAAGTTTAATCTTAATCTGTGTGTGTGCGTGCGTGTGTGTGTGTGTGTGTGTGTGTGTGTGTGTGTGTGTGTGTGTGTGTGTGTGTGTGTGTGTGTGTGTGTGATCTGACTGTATCACGCACTTGTACTCAGTGTTGTTGATTTTGGATTACAACACTGTCAACCAGCAATCTTCTTAAATAAGAATTCAAGATGAAGCAATGAGATTGATCCTGGGAGCCACGGAGGACACATCAGTTGGAACTATGCGATACCTGCTTGACTTTCCAGAACAGATGAAGGCATATTTCAGAGCACTTGAAAATCCCCAAACCCACCTCATGCGGCGGTCAAGGAAACAAACAGGACGTGGAAAAGTAGACAGGACAGGTAGAAAACGGTATACAGCTTTCGTGCCACTTTGCAAAACTCAAAGATACGAAGGAATGGGAAAAGTATCCAGAATACTCCAAACCCTCTACCAAATTGCAATCGCTCCAGAACTTGGGAGACACTGTCGAGAATGGCCAGAAGGCAAACCCAACGCAGAAATTCAGGTAGAAGACCTTGGCACAAAAGATGATATTGTTATGTACACTGACGGTTACGTCACCAAAGGTAAGTCAGGCTGGGGATACACAGTGAAGCAAAATGGCCGAACTATCCAACTGAGATAATACTTTTAATCTCTCAGGGATCCCAGTGTATACTGTAAATTCGTGTGCGCAGGTGTGTATTCATCAGTGGGGTGGTGCAGGCGTGTTAATTAGAGAGTCCACGGACATGAGTGTGCAAGCCTTGGTGTATGAGTGTGTGTGTGTTAGTTCTCTAGTTTAACGTCTATTCACTATAAGTGTTATTAGACGGGGGGGGGGGGGGGGGGGGGGGGGAAGATTGTGCGTGTTCGTGTGTGTGTGTGTGGGTTGTGCGCGCGCGTGCGCGTGTGTGTGTGTGTGTGTGTGTGTGTGTGCATGTATGTGCGTTTGAGTGCGTGTGTGTGCGTGCATAATTATGTGTGTGTGTGCGCCTGAGAGAGAGAGAGAGAGAGAGAGAGAGAGAGAGAGAGAGAGAGAGAGAGAGAGAGAGGACTGTGCTAGGGGCAAGAGGGGGAGGTTGGGATGGGTGGTGAGATATGTAGATATTTACTTATCCTGGTTGTTTATCTAGCCGTTGGTGTATGTTAATCGGGGAAATTGAAGTATATCAAACAAAACAAGTTAGTAGGATTGGAACATAATGCAGGGGGATGGGTGGGGGAAGGGGGGTTTGCGGGTGGGGATGGGGGGCATCAGGGTGGAAAGGAGGACGGAATAGAGGGAGTGTGTGTGTGTGTGGGGGGGGGGGGGGGGAGGGCTAACCATATATATCATATAAACGTAACTCTTTTATATCAATGTCGTACAACACAACAATTCTAGTTTAAAATACATCAGAGATAGATACCAAGTGGACTGGAATTAAAATTTTCAGAGAACATGCAGAGTAATGCATGATTATTTAAAATATTTTCAGTGGATAATGGTGCACTGGCTGACAATTGATCTGCTAACTTTATCTTAGGAACAAAGTGCCTAACTCCTGGGCAGTGAAGAAGTAGATGGTTTACAGTAATTTGTTTGCCACATATGCAATGTATATTTTTTTAGAATACTTTGTTCTAAAAGCATTCAATCGGAACCTATACATCAAACTAGTAACATGTCTGGAATGCATTACAGTTAAATTGTTTAAAAAAGACTTCGGATTCGCTGCATTCTTTACTTGTACACAGTGCTGGTAATACTGACTTTGTTTTTTTGTGCAGTTCAGCAATATGATTTTAAGACACTTTTTCTATGCGTTGGTTAAATTCATGCAGATCTAGTTGAATGTCGAGATGCTGTGAACCTTCTAAATTTTTCGCTGCCTTTTTAGCCGCATATCTGCCCACTCGTTGTGGGTGATTCCGGAGTGAGAAGGAATCCAGCAAAAGGTAATACTGGTACCCTTTATAGACAACTCATGAATGATATGTTTTATTTCAATAGTCATTTCCAGTCGATTTCTTATGCCTCGGGATTTAATGGCTTGTAAAACAGACTTTGAATCCACACAGAATAAGATTTTGCATGTATCCATCGAAAGATCTACAATGTAATTTAATGCCATAAGTATGGCTACAAGTTCAGCAGTAAAAATGGAATAATGTTTACCAATGTAGTATCGTTTTTCTGTTTTTAATAAGGGTATTACAAAAGCTGCACCAGTATTTCCATCTTCAAGAACTGATCCATCGGTGTATATCTTTAGATAGTCTGTATACTTACTTTCCAAGTGAGAATTAACTAAACATTTTAATAGGTTAGGGGAATGGTTTTTTGATAAATCTGTGTGATCAATGTCAAATATTGGTTGATTTTGTTCCCATTCTGGAAGTGGAGAAAAAGTAGGTTTAACTGCAACATTTTTCCCGTTCAGCTCTGAATTACAAATAATATCTGAGGCATATGTATTAATGGACTTCAATGACTGTATTGTTCTAGCTCTTTTTGGAAAATCGGTTTCTGAATTAAGATTTGCTTCTTTTTGTGAAAATGTTTCGTAAGCAGAAGTTTTAAGGATAAATTTCGCAGCTGAGGCTTTTCTTTGTTCATCGAGGGGTAGAACACCTGCTTCTCTGTAAGTTCCTAAAATTGACAAGTGTATTGGTACACCCAGAGCAAGTTTGTAAGCTTTGGAATCTATGCTCTGCAGTTTCTTTAACAAGTGCGCAGGAGTGCTGAAAAAAACCTCCTGGGCATACGTCGGCCGTGACCGTACAAGGGAGGTAGCGAGAGATATTAGTGCCTTTGTGTCCTGTCCCCAGTGCTGTCTGCTTACTACCTTCAAAAAGTTCAGACTTTTTCTAGCTTTGTTTGTTATGTAGTCGATGTGGTAATTCCACGAAAGTTTTGAAGTGAGGTAGACGCCGAGAAATTTGAAAATTTGTCTATATTTTATGATTGCACCATTAATAGTGAATTCAGGTAATTTATTTGGGTCATAGCCTGAATTAAACAGCATGATTTTTGTTTTTTCCAGTGATAAGGTTAGTCCATTTTCTATCATAAAGTTGTTGATTTTTTCAAGTTCACGTTGATACACTTTCTTTATATAGTTCAAAGCCCTGACTAGAGTTTTACGTTTCATTGTCACCTTCATCCACAAACAAATATCATCAGCAAATTGAGCTAAAGTGGTATCTTTGGACAGGTCTTTCGGAAGATCAGCTAAAAAGATGCTAAACAAAATTGGAGAAATAACCGATCCTTGAGGCAGACCCATACTTAGCTGTCTGGGGTTTGAATATGAATTTCCAAGCTTTACCTGTATAAACCTATTAGATAGAAAGCTGGCAATGTAATTGTACGTATTACCTGTTATGCCTATGTGTTTAAGTTTACAGAGAAGGCAAGTGTGCCAAACTTGATCGTATGCTTTTCGGACATCAAAAGATGTTGCTAGTATATTTTTTCGCCTTGCGAACTGCTGCTTTACTTGGGTTGTTAATTTAACGAGATGTTCAGTTGTAAATCTGCCTTTTCGAAAGCCAGCTTGGTTGACAGGTATTACTTTATATTTTTCGCAGTCTATTTAAAACAATCTTTTCCATTAGTTTGCATGTGTGGGATGTTAAGGCGATTGGACGATAGCTGTTTTTTTTCTGCTCTGGGCTTTCCTTGTTTGTGTATTGGAATGATGATTGAGTGTTTCCAGACGAGAGGGATATTACCATCAGACCAGCATTTCTGTAGCAAAAAATGAAGAAACTCTATAACATTGTCTGGCAGGTGTCCCAACATTTCATTTGAGTTTCCGTCTAAACCAACGGATGTTTTCTTCTTAAGACTTGAAATACATTCTTTTACTTCGTACAATGTTATATCAGCATTTATATACTTCGTACAATGTTATATCAGCATTTATATACTTCGTACAATGTTATATCAGCATTTATATACTTCGTACAATGTTATATCAGCATTTATATACTTCGTACAATGTTATATCCATTATACTCGTACAAGTTATATCAGCATTTATATACTTCGTACAATGTTATATCAGCATTTATATACGATTCATTTATATTATTTGTTTCTTTATGTGTTCTACTTTTTTCTTGATTTTCTCTGTATGTCCTGCCTTTCTCTGATAGTCCCGTATTTCTACTATAATTTGCAAACATTTCAGCAAATTCTTCAGCTTTTTCTAGATTTGTAGGTATCTCTGAGTTGTCCAGTTTGATAGGACACTGTGGCAAGTTAATTCCATTCTTCATAGTTTTTATTTTTTCCCAGACTTTTTGCACGTCCGTGTGATTTGATACTTCATTTACGCAAAAAATAGACCAATATTGCCTTTTTGCTTGTGCATTAACCATATTGGCTTTGTTTTTTTCTTTTTTCATCTCTAAATGATTTGGGACAGACTTATCTCTTGAATACATTTTAAATTTTGATATCTTTTCCTCCTTTGCTTCTTCACAAGCCTGGTTCCACCAAATATTACCCGAATGCTTGTGAGGTCTTACTGATTTGCACCGCGGGATAGATTCATTTGCAGCATCTAGGACTGCATTTGTAAATAAAGTATATAAGGTATTGACATCTTTGTTGTTTGTGTTATTAACTTGAAATGTCGAAAGTAAACTTGAAAATTTATCCCAATTTGCAAGTCTATAGTTATACTTGGGTACTTTGTCCTTGGTTAGATCTGTTGATTGAGATTTCTTGGTTTCAAAACAAGTGACAATAGGTAAATGATCACTATGTAGGTTGTCATCAAGTGTATTCCAACTGCAGATCGGTGCCACATCTGGGGACACTAAAGTTAGATCGATGGCACTCGCTCTATGACTAGGATTATCAGGAATACGAGTTATTCGACCATCATTAAGGAGATAGAAGGAAGCATCAACAACATTTTCAACAAAACGATTACTTGTAATTGATTGACAGTCCTTCTCCCAAAATGGTGAATGTGCATTGAAGTCTCCTGCAACGAGAAATTTTTTACCTTGGTCCGTCTGAAGTGTTCGAATCCACTCTGTGTTTAAATCATTTGGACCCTGTGGTAGGTAAACAGATATGACAGTTAAGAGTGAAGAGTTCAACTGAACTGTCACGGCACAAGAATTAAGATTGGGAATACTTGGTGGAATAGGGTTAGGGCATGAAGTGTACTTTACCCCTTCATGAATATATATAGCTGTACTGATTTTCCCATTGGTATCTACCTTCTGATGTATAGGGGGGAAATAATAGTTTTTTTAATTTAGGTAGCTTGTCTCTTTTAACATTTAGAGACTGAAGAGCTAAAAGTTTATATTCATGGTGCGCCAGGTGTTGCACGAGGTGATCCAAGTTCGTTCTGATGGAGCGACAGTTCCATTGGAATACGCTGAAGTTACTTTCCGCAGGCATCAACTAAATCTTTCACAATCTGATAAGTTAACAGGAAATAAAATAATGATAATGATAATGATAACGTCAATATTTTCTGAGGGGAAAAAATTGCCTGTACAGTCAAAAATTAGCCGACAAAAAACACAGCAGTTATTTGCGCGCAACGCAGTCAAAGGGCACAGAGGTAATTGAATTCGCAAGTGTGTAGACGCATGTGACAATTTTTAGAATACTGGCCAGTCTCCTAGGACGTCAAATGGGTTGAACCAGCTGCGGTCGGGGTAGGGTGGACGTAGAAAAGGTCGGGCATAGCGGGCTGGCTTCCTGGGCGTTTCCCACAGAAGATCCCTGACGTGTCGCCCCACGTTCCCTGCCAGCAGACTGGTCCCCCTCTGTGACAGGTGGCAGTTGTCCTTGAGATGGTAAGGCCTTATGTTATGATGATCGACGAGCGTGATGTTATTCACGTCGAACAGCTCGGAGGTAAGGATGGCATTAAATAACTGCCGATTTACCTCCATCTTCAGGTCTTTTACAGTGGGAACTTTGCTGATGACGAATCTGGTGTTAGGATTCTTTCTTGATGCGTCTTTAAGTGATTTAACGAAGGTTGCACAGCTTATTTGGCTCTGTTGTCTTCAGGTCGTTAATCCCACAGTGGATAACCACAGCATCAAGATGAGGTTCTTTTGAAGCTATCTCCTGCAAGTGATCTTGAGTTATTTTAAAGTGTTGCTTCGTTGTTTTGAAGATTTAAAGTGATAAGACCGACCAAGGCGTGCTTCTTGTACTCCGTTCATAACAGAGTCGTGAAGAATAAGTACATTTGGAAGATCTGCACTAGTGTTCGATTTCTTTTTGGAATCTACAAGGTGAAGAGATTTGTGCTTGACGTCATCTCTTGACGTATCAGCCTTGGAAGGTTTGGCGTCATTTTTCGTCTTCGAAGGGCTAACCTTTTTGGTAGTCACACCTTTTTTCGTTAGGCCTATTCTTTCTGCAGCAGGCGTCTTGTGCTGTGCTGGATGACTCTCAACGCCTGACGACAATCGACTTCCCGCCACTTCAGCGTAGGTGGGTCCAGCTGGAGGGCAGGGGTCTGTTTGGGTTTCCGTGGTCGTCATGGAAACTTTCGGCTTGCCGATCTTCAGAATTATGTTGTTTTGACACTCCACTGCATTTTCTAGGGAGGATATTCGGCTGCACAGATTTAAAATGACTTGCCGTAAGTCAGGCGTTGGATCGGGTGTTGCACACAGCACACGTGTTGGCATAACGTCGCTGCACACTGACGCGTTTGAAGACTCCTTTGTCGTTGGTGTAGGAGTAGACGGCATATCGTTTCGTGAGTCGCATCGATGGCTCTCAGAACGATCCGACGTGTTTGTACTCGACGCTGTCCTTCGCTGGGAAGCCCGAGTGATTCGTTTGCATGCAGGAGTGCCGTTACTTCTAGATTTCATGGTCTTGAGTCACTTGCGAAAACTTTTACCTCCTGAGAAAGATTAACTGCTGGCAGTCTCCGCCATTTTGTCACGTGTTGTGTGTGTGTGTGTGTGTGTGTGAGAGAGAGAGAGAGAGAGAGGAGAGAGAGAGTGCATAGATGCGTGCGTGTGTGTGTGTTGTTCTTATTTTGTGTGTTGTGTGTGTGTGTGTGTGTGTGTGTGTGTGCGTGCGTGCGTGCGTGCGTGTCACTTCCGGGTCATTCTGATGGTCGGCTGAAATTTTGAGCTCCGTATTTTTTCTTGTTTTGTATTAGTTTTTCCTTAACTTTATACTTGAAACTTCAGCCATCAAGTAGTAAGTGTTCCGGACTTCAGTTTATGCCATTTTTTTTTGTTTTTGATCAAGTGAATGGTCTAATTTCTATTATTTTAGTTTTGAACTGATCGTGCCAGAATGTCGGTCGAGGCCTCTACTTCTTCAGTGCAGTGGCAGGATTCTGGTTTGGACAGTGTTGTACAGAAGCTGGTGAGGGAGTCGACAGCAGGAGTGTGCGAAGAGGTGCAGGAAAGCATTTTGCACAGACTGAATGAGACGAAACCGTGCCAGCAGAAGAACACCGGCAAGAAAACGCCTAAAGGAAAAAATCAGAACCAGAATGACGTCAATGTTGACAGTGACGTTATTGCAATGCGCGTCGCCGAAATTCTAGTTCCAGTGATTGCCAAACAAATGGAAAGTTTGTTTGTGAAGGGGTTGGAGAGGGTAATCACTGGAGTGATGGACACTGTCCTCAAGAAAAACATGGAAATCCTGCAACAAGTGCAAAAATCAAACCTTCAGCTGCACTACTCCCTTGATCGCCAGGAACAATATACCAGGCGGGAAACAGTGCGGATCGTCAATCTGCCTGAAGAAGACGAGGAGAACCTCGATCAGAAGGTAGCAACGCTGTTCCAAGAAGCAGGGTGTGAAGTAAAGGCCTCGGACATATCTGTTGTTCATAGGAATGGCAAGAAGATTAGTGGCAAGTGCAGGCCTGTGCTTGTAAAGTTTCTTTCTCGACGTGTGAAAGGTGAGGTCATGAGAAAGAAGAAGGAGCTGCATAAGATAGAAAAATACAAGCGAGTCTATCTGAACGACGACTTGACTGTCCTTCGCAGCAGGCTTCTTCAATTGGTGAAGAAGTCCGACAAAGTGGACAAGGTATATACCACTCCTGATGGCAGACTTCGGTGTGAGCTGAAGAACATTCAGGAGAGGGCGCAAGTTGTGATGGTGGACAGCCCTGGCGACCTCTTCAAGTTGGGCGTCGACGTGGATTTCAAGTTCCTTGGGCTGCAGCACCTCCTTGTCTGTGAGCCATAGGGGTCTGCTGGAGGACGCGGTGATGTACATCAGTATTCAAGCCTTGACACTGTTCCTAGTTTGAGTTGTGCTTCAAGTTTTTCAGATTCTAAATGTAGATTGTCTTTCCTGTCCCTCAATGTTTGTGGACTAAGAAGTCGTTTGCAGTTTAAAGAACTTACGAACTATATTTTCCAGTTTGACATATTAACATTTACCAAAAGTAGAACTGATGCACAAGACTCTGACTATTTAGTGGACTGCTTTAGTAATCTTGGTTACTCTATTGCTTTGTTTAGTCGAAAATATCTTTCGTATCAGAGATCCGGTGGCATAGCGATTGCCTATAATAATAAAAAAAACATATGAAGATTTTATTCAGTTACTGGAACCTGAAGCCAATGGTGATAGTGACTGTTTTTTGTGGTTAAAAATCAACAAACTGCTGACAGGTTATGATAAAGATCTACTCGTCGGTTCAGTTTATATTCCTCCAGAGGGAACTGCTTATGGTTCAGTTAACTGTTTTGATGATTTGGATTCTCTCTTGAGGGCACATAAGACCGTATGGCGAAAGCTTGGCTGTGTCTGGAGTGGCACTGTCTTCATCTGTCCGTGGGCAGGGGTGGTTGGGTCTGTGGGGTGTGCTCGGCAGCTGGAGGGTTTTTCGCCGGTGGGCTCTGCAGTCATGAAATACGGGCTGGTACACCCATGGGGATGCTACTTTAAGGCTGTTAAGAGCTGCATCCTGTAGTCTGATTTACCTCTGTTCAGGAGCAGTTATGTCCCTTGATGTCTTAATGGAGTGTCCTGCGCGTGCCTGTACCCATCGTCAACACAGCGCAGGCCTCCAAGGGTGGTACAGGACTGCTCTAAAGGCAGGTGAAGACAGTGCTTCTCTGGGTCCTCCCCAGCACCTTCGGGTGTTTCTTTTTCTTCTTTGCCTAAACTAGGCTGACCCTGGAGAAAGGTCCAGTGACGGTGAGGAAAGACCCACTGACCACAGGGAAAGTCCTGTTGACAGTGGGAAAGACTACAACTTTGGATTCTCTCTTGAGGGCACATAAGACCGTATGGCGAAAGCTTGGCTGTGTCTGGAGTGGCACTGTCTTCATCTGTCCGTGGGCAGGGGTGGTTGGGTCTGTGGGGTGTGCTCGGCAGCTGGAGGGTTTTTCGCCGGTGGGCTCTGCAGTCATGAAATACGGGCTGGTACACCCATGGGGATGCTACTTTAAGGCTGTTAAGAGCTGCATCCTGTAGTCTGATTTACCTCTGTTCAGGAGCAGTTATGTCCCTTGATGTCTTAATGGAGTGTCCTGCGCGTGCCTGTACCCATCGTCAACACAGCGCAGGCCTCCAAGGGTGGTACAGGACTGCTCTAAAGGCAGGTGAAGACAGTGCTTCTCTGGGTCCTCCCCAGCACCTTCGGGTGTTTCTTTTTCTTCTTTGCCTAAACTAGGCTGACCCTGGAGAAAGGTCCAGTGACGGTGAGGAAAGACCCACTGACCACAGGGAAAGTCCTGTTGACAGTGGGAAAGACTACAACTTTGGATTCTCTCTTGAGGGCACATAAGACCGTATGGCGAAAGCTTGGCTGTGTCTGGAGTGGCACTGTCTTCATCTGTCCGTGGGCAGGGTGGTTGGGTCTGTGGGGTGTGCTCGGCAGCTGGAGGGTTTTTCGCCGGTGGGCTCTGCAGTCATGAAATACGGGCTGGTACACCCATGGGGATGCTACTTTAAGGCTGTTAAGAGCTGCATCCTGTAGTCTGATTTACCTCTGTTCAGGAGCAGTTATGTCCCTTGATGTCTTAATGGAGTGTCCTGCGCGTGCCTGTACCCATCGTCAACACAGCGCAGGCCTCCAAGGGTGGTACAGGACTGCTCTAAAGGCAGGTGAAGACAGTGCTTCTCTGGGTCCTCCCCAGCACCTTCGGGTGTTTCTTTTTCTTCTTTGCCTAAACTAGGCTGACCCTGGAGAAAGGTCCAGTGACGGTGAGGAAAGACCCACTGACCACAGGGAAAGTCCTGTTGACAGTGGGAAAGACTACAACTTTGGATTCTCTCTTGAGGGCACATAAGACCGTATGGCGAAAGCTTGGCTGTGTCTGGAGTGGCACTGTCTTCATCTGTCCGTGGGCAGGGGTGGTTGGGTCTGTGGGGTGTGCTCGGCAGCTGGAGGGTTTTTCGCCGGTGGGCTCTGCAGTCATGAAATACGGGCTGGTACACCCATGGGGATGCTACTTTAAGGCTGTTAAGAGCTGCATCCTGTAGTCTGATTTACCTCTGTTCAGGAGCAGTTATGTCCCTTGATGTCTTAATGGAGTGTCCTGCGCGTGCCTGTACCCATCGTCAACACAGCGCAGGCCTCCAAGGGTGGTACAGGACTGCTCTAAAGGCAGGTGAAGACAGTGCTTCTCTGGGTCCTCCCCAGCACCTTCGGGTGTTTCTTTTTCTTCTTTGCCTAAACTAGGCTGACCCTGGAGAAAGGTCCAGTGACGGTGAGGAAAGACCCACTGACCACAGGGAAAGTCCTGTTGACAGTGGGAAAGACTACAACTTTGGATTCTCTCTTGAGGGCACATAAGACCGTATGGCGAAAGCTTGGCTGTGTCTGGAGTGGCACTGTCTTCATCTGTCCGTGGGCAGGGGTGGTTGGGTCTGTGGGGTGTGCTCGGCAGCTGGAGGGTTTTTCGCCGGTGGGCTCTGCAGTCATGAAATACGGGCTGGTACACCCATGGGGATGCTACTTTAAGGCTGTTAAGAGCTGCATCCTGTAGTCTGATTTACCTCTGTTCAGGAGCAGTTATGTCCCTTGATGTCTTAATGGAGTGTCCTGCGCGTGCCTGTACCCATCGTCAACACAGCGCAGGCCTCCAAGGGTGGTACAGGACTGCTCTAAAGGCAGGTGAAGACAGTGCTTCTCTGGGTCCTCCCCAGCACCTTCGGGTGTTTCTTTTTCTTCTTTGCCTAAACTAGGCTGACCCTGGAGAAAGGTCCAGTGACGGTGAGGAAAGACCCACTGACCACAGGGAAAGTCCTGTTGACAGTGGGAAAGACTACAACTTTGGATTCTCTCTTGAGGGCACATAAGACCGTATGGCGAAAGCTTGGCTGTGTCTGGAGTGGCACTGTCTTCATCTGTCCGTGGGCAGGGGTGGTTGGGTCTGTGGGGTGTGCTCGGCAGCTGGAGGGTTTTTCGCCGGTGGGCTCTGCAGTCATGAAATACGGGCTGGTACACCCATGGGGATGCTACTTTAAGGCTGTTAAGAGCTGCATCCTGTAGTCTGATTTACCTCTGTTCAGGAGCAGTTATGTCCCTTGATGTCTTAATGGAGTGTCCTGCGCGTGCCTGTACCCATCGTCAACACAGCGCAGGCCTCCAAGGGTGGTACAGGACTGCTCTAAAGGCAGGTGAAGACAGTGCTTCTCTGGGTCCTCCCCAGCACCTTCGGGTGTTTCTTTTTCTTCTTTGCCTAAACTAGGCTGACCCTGGAGAAAGGTCCAGTGACGGTGAGGAAAGACCCACTGACCACAGGGAAAGTCCTGTTGACAGTGGGAAAGACTACAACTTTGGATTCTCTCTTGAGGGCACATAAGACCGTATGGCGAAAGCTTGGCTGTGTCTGGAGTGGCACTGTCTTCATCTGTCCGTGGGCAGGGGGGTTGGGTCTGTGGGGTGTGCTCGGCAGCTGGAGGGTTTTTCGCCGGTGGGCTCTGCAGTCATGAAATACGGGCTGGTACACCCATGGGGATGCTACTTTAAGGCTGTTAAGAGCTGCATCCTGTAGTCTGATTTACCTCTGTTCAGGAGCAGTTATGTCCCTTGATGTCTTAATGGAGTGTCCTGCGCGTGCCTGTACCCATCGTCAACACAGCGCAGGCCTCCAAGGGTGGTACAGGACTGCTCTAAAGGCAGGTGAAGACAGTGCTTCTCTGGGTCCTCCCCAGCACCTTCGGGTGTTTCTTTTTCTTCTTTGCCTAAACTAGGCTGACCCTGGAGAAAGGTCCAGTGACGGTGAGGAAAGACCCATGACCACAGGGAAAGTCCTGTTGACAGTGGGAAAGACTACAACTTTGGATTCTCTCTTGAGGGCACATAAGACCGTATGGCGAAAGCTTGGCTGTGTCTGGAGTGGCACTGTCTTCATCTGTCCGTGGGCAGGGGTGGTTGGGTCTGTGGGGTGTGCTCGGCAGCTGGAGGGTTTTTCGCCGGTGGGCTCTGCAGTCATGAAATACGGGCTGGTACACCCATGGGGATGCTACTTTAAGGCTGTTAAGAGCTGCATCCTGTAGTCTGATTTACCTCTGTTCAGGAGCAGTTATGTCCCTTGATGTCTTAATGGAGTGTCCTGCGCGTGCCTGTACCCATCGTCAACACAGCGCAGGCCTCCAAGGGTGGTACAGGACTGCTCTAAAGGCAGGTGAAGACAGTGCTTCTCTGGGTCCTCCCCAGCACCTTCGGGTGTTTCTTTTTCTTCTTTGCCTAAACTAGGCTGACCCTGGAGAAAGGTCCAGTGACGGTGAGGAAAGACCCACTGACCACAGGGAAAGTCCTGTTGACAGTGGGAAAGACTACAACTTTGGATTCTCTCTTGAGGGCACATAAGACCGTATGGCGAAAGCTTGGCTGTGTCTGGAGTGGCACTGTCTTCATCTGTCCGTGGGCAGGGTGGTTGGGTCTGTGGGGTGTGCTCGGCAGCTGGAGGGTTTTTCGCCGGTGGGCTCTGCAGTCATGAAATACGGGCTGGTACACCCATGGGGATGCTACTTTAAGGCTGTTAAGAGCTGCATCCTGTAGTCTGATTTACCTCTGTTCAGGAGCAGTTATGTCCCTTGATGTCTTAATGGAGTGTCCTGCGCGTGCCTGTACCCATCGTCAACACAGCGCAGGCCTCCAAGGGTGGTACAGGACTGCTCTAAAGGCAGGTGAAGACAGTGCTTCTCTGGGTCCTCCCCAGCACCTTCGGGTGTTTCTTTTTCTTCTTTGCCTAAACTAGGCTGACCCTGGAGAAAGGTCCAGTGACGGTGAGGAAAGACCCACTGACCACAGGGAAAGTCCTGTTGACAGTGGGAAAGACTACAACTTTGGATTCTCTCTTGAGGGCACATAAGACCGTATGGCGAAAGCTTGGCTGTGTCTGGAGTGGCACTGTCTTCATCTGTCCGTGGGCAGGGGTGGTTGGGTCTGTGGGGTGTGCTCGGCAGCTGGAGGGTTTTTCGCCGGTGGGCTCTGCAGTCATGAAATACGGGCTGGTACACCCATGGGGATGCTACTTTAAGGCTGTTAAGAGCTGCATCCTGTAGTCTGATTTACCTCTGTTCAGGAGCAGTTATGTCCCTTGATGTCTTAATGGAGTGTCCTGCGCGTGCCTGTACCCATCGTCAACACAGCGCAGGCCTCCAAGGGTGGTACAGGACTGCTCTAAAGGCAGGTGAAGACAGTGCTTCTCTGGGTCCTCCCCAGCACCTTCGGGTGTTTCTTTTTCTTCTACTCGTCGGTTCAGTTTATATTCCTCCAGAGGGAACTGCTTATGGTTCAGTTAACTGTTTTGATGATTTGGAATCTAGTCTTACATGTCATGATTCTAACTGCCATGTGCTTCTTATGGGAGATTTTAATGCCTATACTAAATGTTTGCCTGACTTTCTGAAGTTTGATACAAATACCAATGACATTATTGCTGATAGTTTTCACCTGTGTATTGAAGATCTTGAAATCCCTATTGCGAGGTGTTCCCAGGATGTACGCCGACCTAATAACTATGGCTATCGACTTATTGATTTTTGCAAATCACAAAATTTGTTTATATTTAATGGGAGAGTTGGCAGAGACGCAGGTATTGGTCGGTGCACTAGTAGTGGATGTACTGTGATTGATTATATGCTGGGTTCATCTTATTTGTTTACACATATTGCTGACTTTAGTGTTGATCCCTTTGACGCCTCAAGCAACAACAGACAGGACAGAGACTGTTGGAACCCAGTGAAATACACACAGTGCTCTGACGACTGACATAACGCAAGAAACACTGTGCGCAGCGTGCAAGCCAGAACGACGAGTCAAGCCACCACGAACTGTTCATCCCCAGACAACACACACAGAATATGACGGGGAACAGTGATGACAGCACTGTGGTTTAACACAACGTGGACGACAGTAATAATGACAAAATCAAGAACAAGGCAGACGGTTTCTACAGACCGTAGCAGACCAAGAATAAAGCAAAGACAAACTATGCTGTAAACCTCTAGAAGGAACGGAACCGGGTCGGTAAAGCGATTACAATCCAAGGGTTCCCCTTTGGACCAGACAGGCAAATGGCCGAGGTCAGCGGAGCAGACTGTGACTGTGACACGGATGTCGATGACACGACATCACACGAACTGACTGACCACATAGGTTAGCTCCCTTTGCCCTACTCCACGTTCTCCCCCCTTGCCCCCCTCCTCTCGCCTCACTTCTCCACCCTACTCCCGCCCTTTGCCTCCCTATAATATATCCATTTTTCAAAAAGCAGAAAGAGAGATGAATAGAAAGTGGAAACACGAGAAAACGATTCCCTTTCAACCCTCACCCCACTCCCTCCCGACCCGCCAGAAATCAAGATACAAAACATGGCAGGGAAAAAGAAGGGGAAAAATGTAGAGCAAAGAAAGGGGGTTCCACAGGAAAAAAAAGGAAAAAGAAAAGAGAAGCGTTAATGTAAAAAAAAAATTGGAGCAAAAGTTTGGAGATGCATTCACACAAACAGACGCAATGAAAATTGACAACATCACTTGGCTTAAGGCTGTGTCAGGCCAATTGGCATAGGCTAGAACACCAAGGCTACATCAAAATGTTGTTATGCTCTGCATAGTTTTGCGGGGATTGTCTTCAGTCGTGACAAGCTCCTAGCATAACATTGTCAGTCTCCCAAATCCCCCGAAGTCGGAGTGTGGCTGCCCACGTGGCGGGGTAATCAAAAACGGTCACACACGTAATGTTCTCATTCCCAGCTGATGCATTTGTACCATAGTGTTCTAGTACTTTGGTTGTTTGGATGATCCCTGGAGTCTTTTAGCCAGGGTATGACAACAACAACAACAGCAACAACAACAACTACATCATTTGTCCACACATGCGAACATGTGTCCGAGCACACATGCACTCGCACGCATACAGATACACATAACAATTAAACCTATGAGTATTATCTTTATTCTTTAGTTTAGTCGGGTTTTTTTTCTTGCTAAAACTGATAATTTATTACAACACCAAACAATAATACATGGATAAAACCAGACCCTTTGTATCAAACAGCAAGACATTAAATTCAGCACGAGAATGAACCCAAAGATTATGCACAAGGGTGGGGGAGGGGGCGTGGGAGGGAAGAAACAGGGGGGAAACCTTCATGAGATGTTTCGTCTCAGCATCGCATCAATCATCAGAGAAAAAGGGGACGTGAAAAAAAAAATGGTAAAAAAGAGAGGGGTGGGGGTGGGGGTGGGGGGGATATGCCTATCGTCTCGCTTCTTGGATTTCCTCATGTCTTCCTTGTGGACAGCCTCGTCGGAGAACAGCCAGTTTGTGAGACAATGTGCAATCCATATGGAATTCATATCTACTGCACCATCTCTCTCTCTCT
>JAMYXO010001254.1:22500-31621 GCA_033310375.1 Conus canariensis
CCCCACATGAAGCCACCGGGAAGTGGGTGTTGGCCTTTCTGTGTCCCGTCCACGTGAAAGTAAGTGTTAGACTTGGAAAGGCTCTGGCCAGACTGTGTGCTGCCCATGGACCGGCACAGTGAGAGCTTTGAGTTATGAGCAGTGGGTGCCCCGAACAAAAGTGGTGATTGCCATTCAGAACAAGGATCTTCTTCTTTCTCTTCATCATCATCATCATCACCATCATCATCATCATCATCATCATTATCATTGTATGCCAAAATAATCAACCAGATGATTGTGGGCATCACATCAAGAAGAAGATCATCATCATCATCATATTTATTATTATCTTTATTATTAATATATTATTGTTGTTGTTGCAGTTATTGTTGTTGTTGGTACTGCTGCTGTTGTTTTTGGTGGTGGTGGTGTGGTTGTGTTGTTGTTGTTGCTTTTGTCATCCTTATCATTATTATCATTCATCTTCAATAGTTTTCACAATTATTTGCACTGTCACATGATCCTTAATTTCATTGCTATCAGTAGCAGAAGTGTGCACACACCTACAAACCCACAGGCACATGCACACACGCGCACACACATACACACACGCATGCACAGACAGGCGCGCATGTACGTATAGACATGCACACACACGCGCGCGCGTGCACGCACACACACAACACACACACACACACACACACACACACACACACACACACACACACACAACACATCCAACTTCTTCTTCTTCAGAATACTTCGCCTAGAACGACAAAAGAATTGGTCCTTGAAACATCCTGGTCATAAGCCGTTTGAGAGACCTGCATGGATGACACAGCTACTCAGATACACACACAGTAGCCCTGCACTACCCCTAAGTTCCTTTTGGACACCTGCGATGCATCACCCAACACACACACACACACACACACACACACACACACACACACACACTGTCATCTCTCCTCACTCTGCTCTTCTCTCACACACACACACACACACACACACACACACACACACACACACACACACACACACTCACTCACTCACTCACACACACGCGCTTTCACACACACACACACACACACACACACACACACACACACACACACACACACACTGATTTTCCAGAACATGGCTGAACCCATACCGGCAAGGTAGGAAGCAAACATTAGAAACCCAATTATTTTGTTGTTACAGTGTACATCCTCTTTTTTTTTCATAAGATCTGTAGGGGAGGTCACTCTTCACGCTTTCTTCTTCATTTAAACGAAACTTTGACAGCTTTAGCAGTAATACTTACACAAAGAAGATGTCTTCTACTGTCTGCATAAATCAGAGTATCAGACATCCTGGTCTTCACGTTGACGCATCTCTTAATCACAAATCACGGAACAGTTAAAAACTTTGACAGATCATGTTATAAACACGCACGTAGGAGAGCGACAGTAAAACACAAATAGTGCTACCTTCTTGGTCGCGGTTATAAAATCGTGACTGCAATGAAGTCTTGAGTATATTTATTACACGAATCTAGACAGACATATCAAGATTGTAAAATCAGATTCAGATTGGATATTTCAGAAACTGCTGTACATAGATATCCATACAAACAACACACCCCTGCTGATTTCATTTGTTCGTTGTATAAAGAAGAGAGAGAAGACGAGGTGTATTTTGTTCTGTGCTGTCCTTTACTAAACAAAATAAGGGAGTGTTATGTACGTTTAAGATACACTACTATAGATTTCTAAGTCTTTCAGAGTAAGTTTACTTCCAGCTTATCATAGTGAACGAACAACAAGAACCCTGTCCATTTACTTACATAAAGCATATCAGTTGAGATCTGTTCCTGTTTCTTAGTGTATGGTATTGAATTGGTTTTGACTGTTAAAGAGATTTGACTGATTTCCAGATGCAACCCTTTATCAGGGACAATGACCTATTTATGGCTAAAATATCCGTATAGGTATCCGTACCCTTTCTTCCAGAGAATTACCTGTCTTTTCACGCGAAGAAATCAGGAACTCGAGCACACACACACACACACCACACACACACACACACACACACACAACACACACACACACACCACCACGCACGCCACGCACGCAACGCACCGCACCACCAACACACACACACACACACACACACACACACACACACACACACACAACAAAACAAAACCTCTCTCAACTCAGAGCTTGGCGACATCAAGTCCAAACATGTGCAGCTATTTTGCCTTTCACATCACAGTTCACGATGTCGGAATCGCGACATTCCCGACCCTGAACATTTCTATGATAACGTGCGGAGTGGTGAAGGATGGCGTGAAGGAGAGAGGGGAGGGGAGTGGAAAGGGCGGGGAAAGGGGAGGGGCACGATGAGCTGAACCAGAAGTCTCGGGAGAAGTGATTAAAAAAATAAAAATAAACAAGAACTCTGTCTCATCTTCAATTAGCCGGTGAATTGCATCCTTTGTACACAGTACACAACTATGGTTTCTCAATCTCATCATAAATGTGCGATATGAAAAATTTACCACAAATAGAGGCCCCCTCTGGTCGTTCCTAATGCTTAAATCGCCATTCCTCTCCACTACTACAGAAATTCCACGCACGCTGTGCTGGGGCCAGCTCTAATTCATGCTCTCTATCCATGGAACCTGATTTTTCACCCCTGGTACAATGTGTTGAAGCGCAACAGCGTAACAATTATTCAGCAAGTATACATCACGTGATGAATGACGCAGTTGTTATTTTTTTCCTGATGAATATTTGTCTTATGTTGCTGAGGAAGTCCTGAGGGAGACAAAAATCTTTGCTCAGCAAACATTCTGGATTTCTACAAATATATAAATCTAACTGGATTTTTACAAATACATTTAGTCTAACTGTAGAGAATGTTGTGTTGACATTAAATCAGCACGTGATTCCATCCATTTATCAGTTTTGATTCGTTTACTCTCCTCCGCTTTTCTGCCAAAGTGTTGAACGTGTACATGAAGGGATTAATGACTGAGTTTAAAGGTAAAACAAATATTGCCAGGGCGACATTCACTTCCCCTGAAACAGGAACACCAGCCGATGCCAACATTCCGCACAATCCAATAGGAAACCAGCACATGAAGTCTGTCAGTGCGATGATGATTAATCGACGAGCTATAGTCATGTCTTTTGACATTTGCGTAGTGTTCACTTTCATAGCGTTTTTCTGAACCGACCAGTAGACAAATGCCTGGCCGACAGATATTAATAGAAACAAAACAAAATTGAGAACAATCAACACGCTAAAAGAATAAAGTTTCCCTTTAAACTCTTGCCTTGTCACTGGTAGAGGAATACAGATACCTGTCTGGCTGTAAAACTCCCAATGCGATGTCACTCGAAGTAAGGGCAACAACGCCAGGAAACAGCCAAGCACCCAAATCAATAAACAGGCCAAACCGGCTGAGCTTCTTTCAAATCGCAAAGTACTAAAAGGAAAATGAAGGACAAGAAACCGATCCAAAGTGATCAAGGAGATAATCAGAGCCGACACCTCACTGGACATTAAAGACAGAAATCCAGCCACCTTACAGGGCACACTGCTCTTCCATGCATCATCATGATGGAGATATCTGCCACGGAACCTTTCATCAGCCACTCCGATAAAAGTCATGTAAACGCCCATCAGAAAGTCAGCCACGGTAAGGCTGATAACAAATACACTGAATCCACTTGAAGAAGTCATGCTTCTCCAAACAAACGAGCAGAGAAACAGAAAACGTTACCAGACAGTGCCAGACAAGCCATCAGCCACAGAAATCCACGGTATGTCCGTGATTGCAGTAAATCTTCACACGAAGAAATTTCATCTTTCGGGCATGACAGTGTGAAAAATCGAAGTTATAAGGAAGTATACCTACACAACATAATTTATAGTTTTTGGTCGAGATGAAACTCAGGTAGACAAGGCCTTTGAAGATGTCAGGTGGAAATGATTTCACTGGACTGCCCTTCATGTGTAGCTCACTCAGCAGGGGTAGGAACTGAACACCCGTTCTGGTGACCGTATGGATGGTAGTGAAGGTCAAGTTCAATTTCTGCAA
Source organism: Conus canariensis (assembly GCA_033310375.1). Taxonomy (NCBI): domain Eukaryota; kingdom Metazoa; phylum Mollusca; class Gastropoda; order Neogastropoda; family Conidae; genus Conus; species Conus canariensis. The sequence continues at coordinate 26,576 of JAMYXO010001254.1, forward strand.
GGCAGGAAAAATGCCACAGACTCTGAAATCAAATACACTCAGTGCTGTGTATGACAGATCGATCATTGCAAGCGCACTGTTTTGGATTCTATTGGAAGCAACGTTGCTTCCAACATGGCTAATTGACATGATAGGATTCTCGGACAAGGATAATGACTGCAGATTTTCTAAATGAAGAAAAGAAGTCATGTTTACATGCTGCAGCTTGTTGCTACTAAGATCAAGATTCCTCAAATTCCTTAATGTTATTTCAGGAACATTTGTTAGATGACACATGGCAAGAACTAGATGTATAAGGTAGATGTTACTCCTCGTGTCGGTCAGCGTCATGCCAGAGCCAGTGGCATCCAGAGATCTGATGTCAGGGAAGCGCTCTGCATGGAAACTCTTTGGACATAAAAATGTGTGAACTTGGCAAAAGCAACCCACAGGGCACGTCACATCACACCACAGTTCGTCATCATACAATGGACAGTGAGGCCAGCCATCACACATGTTGTCACTATGTACACATACTTTTGAAAGCCTGCATTGATAAAAGCCTGGGCACGTCAATTTCTCACATTCCTGTTCGTCTTGGTGATCCATACAATCATACATTCCATTGCATCGTGTGTAAACCGGCAGACAGTCATTGTATTCGCCTTGACAGCGATAGTGGCTGTCAGGACACGACTCGTTGGAATCCATTCGTGTTATGATGAAATGCCTGTTGCCGTCAAAATTGACTAGAGCAGGTGGTGGAAAACGATGAAAACGTTTGCTAGCCTCTACCCTTTGACGTTTGAATCTCTCACACTGGTTTTCATCGGATTCATCCTGACAGTGAGATACTTGGTCACACACGTTGTCATAGGTACACACCGACCATCCGTGCATGCAAACGTTGTTGCGCAAAGTGGCAGGTGACAGAACGATTCATCACTGGAATCTAGACAGTCAGCTCTGAAATCACAAACCAGACTGTACGCCATGTAGCTGATGCCATCATTGCATGTAAATATAGGAGATAAAGTGGCAGGACCGGTTGAATTCAAGACATCAGCATGTAAATTCGGATAAGAGTAATGACAATGGGATGTGTGCGTCTGACTACACACAGCAAGTTTGTGGGAGCCACATAAGAGAAATGTGTATGTGATATGACCATCATGGCACACAGTCATATAGTTTAGTCCTCTTGGTAAAAGAAAACGTGTGCTGTCCAAGAAAATTCCCCTTTGATGATAAAGTTTTCTCCAGTTTTGTTCGTCCTGACCTCACACAGTGGTGTCGAGTGAAGACAAAAGTTGGTTACCTATCAATCAACATTCCTTCCAAGTCAAGACCAAGACAAATGATTTTACCGGTATGGATTGTTATATCCTTTCTCAGCAATTTTAAAGTATGATAGAAGACTCTTTTCTTATATGCGCGCTATGCTTATACAAATTAGGCAATGAGAGATCATTCAAAAACAAATCCGTTGTGAGTTCATGCATGTACCAAAATCTCCCTGATTTACTGGCTATGGCACAATACGGATCATACACGCATGTAGGAAAATTCAACGTGCCCCCTACACTATCCAGACATGGATCATCTTTTATTTCGGCTCTATACAGATCCCAAAGAAATGTGTAACAACGGTCACACAACGCCACCATTCCCTTGCAGTCCGCACTGCTGAAGGGACAGTGTTCTGTTTCATCTCGTCCATCTTCACACTCTGTCTTCAAGTTGCAGTCCAGGTGGTGCTGAAAGCTGGAATAGTGTTCCACTGAGCAGTTGACCAACCCACTGGACAGCTTGTCGGGCTCTCTACCTTCAGGAAAAAAGGAAAAGTAAAGCTGAAAGCATGTTGTTTCATTGATGCAATCGTAACGTCCAATATAAACAATGAATTCTCCGCCCTGTAACTTGTGTATACTGGCAAAATTAGCTAACCCGCATGTTGTGCTCCAATACATAGGCATTTGTGGGATAAACACGCCGACGTAGGCATCTTTCACATTTGGTGTTAGCCGCTTGACATTGTACACGAGCGAATGCCCGGCTGGTACAGGCACACTCATCTCTGGAAGAAGGGTATCATTACCATTTCCTTTTGTCTTCACCGTGATGTACCCAGATGTCGGCGAGGTCATGACCAGAGCCAGGCCTCTAGGTGCTGTGAATTTATATCGATTGAAGACATAGAAATTAGTTATGATATACCTGTTTTGTATGTGCAGGGAAGAGGAGGAAGTAGGGGGAACTCTAAACTCATGGGTTTTATATCTTGTACGGAGAGAACTGACCCTCCTTTCCCTCCTGCCTTGTCACCGCAACTCCTGAAAGTGTCGGAATCCACACCTTACCTCTGTTCTTCATGTTCTGAACCCAACTGGCCTCCGCCCCCCCCCCCCACCCCCCCCACTCCCCCACATCATCTTTTTCAATGTTTTCTAGACACTTCAGAACTGACAAAGCAGAGCGAAACACACCTACACACCTACATACACGCACAAACACATATACGCGCGCATGCACGTGCACGCTCACACACACTCACACATTCACGCACGGATGCACACTATCAACGCCATGCACATATGCTTGCACACACACACACACACACACACACACACACACACACACACACACACACACACACACACACACACACACACACACACATCTCCGTTTTTCACACATACAGCCGTGTATGCAATCAATTACATAACGTCATTATTTTTCTTTATATTTGCTTTCACTTTGAAGGTATCAAGTATTATGTAAATATTACGCCCATGTGTTTTTTTTAAAGAATATGTTAAAAAAACAATTTCTTCCAGAGCCAGCCGTAAACTGATGCTTGAACACATAAAACACTCAACTCTGGCATTGAATCTTTCTCCAAGCGTCAGCAATCTTTCAGAAAACAATCTACAATCGTGCACTAAGCCATCGCCCCTCGACTCGGACAAGTCATACATGCACACCTTCAGTCCATTCATAATTGCCACAACCAGCTCTAGGGAGACAAGTCATCCAGACTGCAAACACTGGAAGCTCTCCCAGGACCCGCCTTCACCCAAACACCCAACACTGACCCCCCGAGCCACCACTACCCAGCTACAGCAATTCCACCTTGACCACTGCACCCTCACACCCTTACTCTTGCCAACAGCAAAAGATCCACCCGAGCCAAAAGCTTCAAATTTTCTCCGAGTCAATCTTCCGCCAACAGATGTCAAACCTGTCTATCAGATGCTGAGAGATTTTCCTTTCCAGAAAAATGTTGTACACGGTTGCTGTCCAGGGCGTACCCAAACCATCACCGTTTTTACCGGAGAGCTCGGACATCACACATCTCTTCCTAGGTCATGTTCTCCCTCGACCACCCCTCAGCAACTAATAGGACGTCAAACTATCCATTGTAGAGACTTTGCTCATTGAAAAGTCTTTGGCAAAAATCTTGCTTTGCAAGAGAACGTAATCCTGGGGCATAAAAACATGTAATTAGGGCAGTCAACTTGTTTAAGGAAACAAAACTGGCTGAAGAAATGTTCAGGGATAGAGATAGGAAGATCCCTAATACTCCCAAAGATCTTCCAGACACACAGAAAAGCCTTTCCACAAAAACAAAAGCTTTGAGATTTCAGGTCAGAAATAGGACCCCCTCCCCACTTAACTCCCACCCCAACTCCCTTTCCCCCTCCCCCCTCCCAAAACAAAAAAAAACTTCAATAGAGAAGAACGCCCGTTTTCATCAACGTGTCCTGGCAGTTTGCTGTACATGTGGAAGGACCACTTTGTGTACGCCACTGTCCAGTACGCGTTCAAGAAGACCGAACGGCTGCTCACACTCTTACGATTGTACCAGCTGCGTATAATCAAGGTAATAATTTGGTGTGTGAAGAGTGCAGCAACTACCCGCTCGTTCTGTCCAAACTGACAGGATCAACCAGCAGCAGTAAGAGACACAGGTGTTGGCATCACATTAGTGAGTGAACAACCAGTACCAGAGTGATACTGTATAATCACGTCAGATCACTCACTCCAATATCTCAAGATGTCATACAACAGGCACCTGCATCATTATGTAATACAAAAATAGTTCATAAGCAAAACAGAAGCAGATGTCATGAACAATCCAGTCATGCCAATACTGATCGGAAACAATACAAAATTTGACAAAACTGGAGCGGTACTGGTATGCCCAGAAAAAGAAGACGTTGCACAGATCAAAACTAAATGCAATATAAGCACACACACACAAAAAAAGAAGAAAAATCACTGAACTTCAAAAGATCATGTTTGAGAACTGTAAAACCCAGTCAGTTAGGATGTGCATGACATGAAATGATAATCAGTGATCTTCGTGTGCAAAATGACGATCTGAAAGCAGAGAACAGCATGATGAAAGACAGAATTGTGCGTTGAAAGAAAAAGCACGATTCGAGGGACGATCAAAAAAAAAATTTTCATTTTCTTATTAACTCCAAAGGGAAGTGAAAACCAAACAGGGCTGTGGAAATATTTACAAACTGTTTTCTAGGATAAAAAATATCGAAAACAGTAGAATTTGACAAATACATCGCCTAAAATAGCCTTTTTCACCTGTTATTGGAAGGTACTTTTTACAAAACAAAAAGAAATGTTTTAAACCAAAAAGAACCTAAGGGAAAAGTTCAGTATTTATTGGTGACGACTTCACAAAGAGACCCGAAACATTAGAAAAAATTTGGACCCATAAACCCAGACAATAACAAGAGGGGACTATGACTATGACCATCTCCTCATCGAACAAAAATTTGTTCTGGATGGGGGTGAAAGTTAAAGGGAAATTAATAAAGGTTTTGCCCCCTCTGCAAACATAGTTAAAATTACACAATTCTAAAATCTAATTTCCCTTTTTATTATACAAAGGGAGACAATGTTACCAAACACCGTTTTGAAACAAAATACAAAACCAATGTCCGTGTTCTGTTCACAGATAAATTTGAGATGTGTAACGGGGGAAATTTTAATCACCTTGTTCTCCATGCATAAACGATTTGTGACACCAGCCGTGACGAGGCA
>JAMYXO010001255.1:0-31605 GCA_033310375.1 Conus canariensis
ACGTCGGGAACCAAACTCGAGACGGTTTTAAATCTAACAGGCCCCCGATAAATTTGGAAGGCCCTTTCAGGAAATTTTTAAGTGACGTAAATGGGCCCGTTTGGATTCCTTTTGTCACGGCAAGGTTCCTATGATAAGGACACTTTATTTTAAAAGAAAAAAAAATGTGGGTGACTTTGCTGCAAAAAGAAACAGAAAAAAAAAAGGGTTTTGGGGTTTTTGGGGAAGCGAAAAAAAGCGGAAAACACGTCACTATTCTTTTCCCGCCAAAATCGGGCCCCACCCCCCCCCCCCCCCCTCCCCCCCCCCCCCCAACTTCGGGCGCAAACCCTTCACTTTTACAGTATCAAGCCCCGTGTTCGTCTTTGGGGGTTCGCTCGTTTGCGTTAGGGCAGGGGCCGCAGTGGGCTTTATTTTGCCCCCCAAAGGGGAGGAAAGGGGGCCCCCCCCCCCCCCCCGCCCCCAAATTCTCTGAACCGGGTTTGCCGCCACACACAAATACTATAAAATACCCCAAAAATTCTCCCGTGCCGAAAATTTTCCCACGCTCGTCCGTTTTTTTGGCGGGGACAAAACTACAGATTCCCGGGGAACCCCCCCGGGTTCGCGATCGCCCCTCCTTACCCCAAAGGCCCAAAAGCTGGGAGACCCCTGGTTGAAGATTAAAATTTTTTTTTTAAATAAAGGTCTTTTCCCTGCACCCAGGAAATTTGGAGTAATTTTTTGTTTGTGGCATTTTAATAAACCCAAAATTTTCCCCAATTACAAGAGGAAAAACCCAACACCACACACCCTGAAAAAGGCTAAAAAAAAAAAAAAAAGAAAAAAAAGAAAAAAAAAAACCTTAGAGTCACAAAAGACAACTGCAGTTCTCTCTCTCCCCTTCTCTCTCTTTTCTTCTCTTTTCTCTCTCTCCCCTTACCCTCTCCCCCTCTCTCTTTTTGAGATGCTACTGAAATAGGGCCCTTGGGCATCCCTGAAAAAAACCTTTTTCCCCACCATCACTATCAAACATTACCCTAATTTTTTCCACACAATCGCGTTGCGTGGGGGCAGCTGTTTTCGTCTACTGTCAAATGTGTCGCATTTGATCTCAACGGGGAAGCGGAGCCCGGGGGCGAGGGCGGCGGATTGGGGGGGAAAAGGAACAGAGCGGGTGTTTGGAAAGGGGTTGCAGGAAAACGTCAAGAAAAAAAAAAACGCTTGACCAAAAAAAACCCAATATTAAATTTTACTTTTTATACCCAAAACACCACACCGGGCCCCCCCCTTTTCCCCTTTTTCCCCCCTCTTGCACCCGCAAGGGAGGAGTGGGGCAAATTATAAAATACTAAATTGGGGTTTTTTACAACCCCCGCCCGAACGACTAGAACCCGTGACAACCCGGGACTTTCAGCGGGGGATCATTATATCCCGCCTATATTTTGGCCCCCTTTTCGGTCGGCTGGGCTAAAAAGCAAAAGTTACCTTACTTGCCCCTCCCTACGCCATGAAAGGCCGCCCGGAAAAGCACGCTCTCCTGTGTCCATTTTTTGTGGACGGGGGTTCCCCATTTCTGGCGGGATGGGGCTGATCCTTTTCTGTGGACTGGGGTTCCTCGTGTTGCAGGAAAGGTCTGTATCCCTTTTGTGGACTCGGGGTTCCCCCGGTTGCAGGGTGGTCTGGGATCCCCTTTCGGGGGCTCGGGTTTCCCCAAAGGGGGCGGGTGGCTTTAAACCATTTCTGTGGACTCGGTTTCCCCTTTCTGCAGGATGGTCCCGTAACCTTTTTTGGACCTTTGGGGTTTCCCCATTTTTGGCGGGGGGTGGGTTTTATCCATTTCTGTGGAAATCAGGGTTTCCCCATGGTGGCGGGGGGGGGGTCTGGTATCTGTTTTTGTGGACCCCCGGTTCCTCATGGGGGCGGGGGGGGTTTTTATCCATTTCTGTGGATGGGTTTTTCCCCATGCCCGGGGAGGATGGTCCCCTTTTTTAAGGGGTCAAAAAATGAGGGGCACAGGGTTTTTTGCATCTCCCCTTTCCCCCGGCTCCAATCCCCGGAATGTCAAGGGAAAACGCATAGGGGAATGAGCATTTCCCCAAAATCTTTGGCATTTCAAAATCGCCAAAGTCCAGCGGGGATATAAAAGTTTTTTTTTTTTTTTTTTTTTTTAACTTTTTAACTTTAGCAGCTGCAACTGAACCCCTTCAAACGGGTCGAAAAAAGTCACTCACACTCCATTCTTGAAAATTTTTGGGGACTGGAACAAGGGAAAAGGCACTGCGAAAAACTGTGTCCCTCCCCCTTTGACTTAACCGGGCCCGGGGGCAATCCCCTCACCATCCCAAACGGGTCACACTTTTGCCCCTAAGTTTGGGGGCTACGCGGGGGTGGGGGGGGGGAAAAAGAGTCATACACAGCCCCAACCCGATCACACCCTCTTCCTCTAAGACTCGTCGGTTTTTTTCCCCAGTTTAAGCATCAACCCGCAAAAGGGCTGAGAGGGAGAGCCCGAAAACTGACAATCAACCCCAAAAACCAAGTCAGCAGTGGGACTGCGTGAACAGCCCTTCCCCCTTTGGGGGTGGGGCCCGGGGAAATTTAAAAAGGGCCCCAAAAAATCACCAAGACAAGCAAACAAATGGAATAGATAGCAGCCCCCCCCCCCCCCCCCCCCCCCCCCCCCCCCCCCCCCCCCCCCCCCCCGCCCCCCTTGTTTTGGGAAAAGTGAAGAATCTGAGATCTGAAATGAAGACTTCATTTTCTTCCCACCCTGAAACCCGAAGTCCCCCGGAGGAAATGACCCCTGCCGCGGGTGAACCGCTGGGGGAATCTGAATGGGATTTCCCCCCTGGGATGATTGAAGGAAAGAAAAATTTTCAATCGATTTTTTCTGGAAAGGGGAGCCCTTTAGGGTTTTTTTCGGGCCCAACCGCTGGATCAAATTTTTAAAGAAATTTAAATTTAACCCCCGCCCGGTTAAAAATGGACAAGAAAAACAAGACAAAACACAACCCCGTTTCGGGCCCTTTGTTTTTTTCTTTGGGGAAGAAAGCAACGTTTGGACATGAAAAAGAAGAACGAGGGAATTTGGGTTGTTCGCGGGAAATGACAGGGCCAAGTCACAGTATCGTTCATGAATTTGTAAATCTGGGGGGATTCTTTCCTTTGTTCATTCAGAAATTGATTCAAACCGCAAAAGCCAAGTCGGGTCTCATGGGGTTTTTTAAAGGGACCCCTCCCCTTTCCCCTTGCCCCCCCCTCCTGTTTTAACAACGCCCGTTATAGGCAATTTCTCCTTCACCACCCACATACTACAAAAACTCCCTTTGCTTGCTCCATCCAGGGGTGATCATATTTGGGTCCCAAGGGTTTCCCTCAATAACGGCCCGACGGGGCATTTTATAACGTTTTCCACTCCCTCTTCAAATTTAGAATAATCCCCCCCTTTCCCCCCCCTCATACCACCAAAACCATGAAATTTCCTTTATTTCATTTTTTGATTTTTTTAAAAAATAACGGGTGTGGTTAGGATTCTTAAACCCCACCGAAACCAAACAACTTAAATTGTCAAAATTGCTGGTTTTTAGTCTTGCTAAGTTTGTTGCGTGTGGTCGTTCTTCTTTGTGTTGTTTTTTTGTTTGTTGTTTTGCACGTTGGTGGTAATGGTTTTTGGGGTTTTCTTCTGTGTTTCTTGGGTTGGGACTTGTGTTTTTTGTTGTGTGTTGGTTTGGTGGTTTGTTTTGGCCCCGGGGGCCGGTCGTTTTTGGGGAAAGAGTAAAAACGAAAAAAGAAATTGGTTTTTTTGGTGTGGGTTGTGTGTTTTTTTTGTTTGATTAAAATGCTTTATGGTTTTTTTTTTTTTTTGGTAATTTTAACTTTTCTTTATTACCATTTTATTAAAAATACAAACCATTCAAGTTTTTTATTACCAAATTTGAACAAAACAACCCAAAATTAAACCCTTTTTTAACGAAGGTTGTTTAAGGAAATAAAACAAATTTGGGTTTCCTTAAAAATTTTAAATATATTAGGAAATTGGGGGAAAGGAAATGTTTAAACTTATTGGTTGGCCCCCCCGCAATGTGTTGTTGTTGGGGGTTTTTTGGTTTTTTTTTTTGTGCCGGGCCCCCAAGAATGTATTTTTTTTTGTTGGGGTTTTTTGGGGGTTTTGCTGTTTTAACTGTTGGGGTGGGGTGGCTTTGGTGTAGGATCATATGTTGTTTTCTTCTTTTTTTCTTTTTTTTTTTTTTGTAAAAAATTTTGGGGGTTCCCCCTACCTAAAAAACAAAAAAGCAACAACTTGGATAATTTTTGAAATGACCTTTATTTTATCAGGGGAAAAAAAATTTTTAAAGGGGGGTTTTTGGGGGTTTTTTGACAGTAACCGGGGGGGCCCTTTGGGGGTTTTGGGGTTGGGTTTTTGGGGTTTTTGGGGGGGGGAGGAGAAGGGAAAAGCGACAGGAAAAAAAGGCGAAACGGGGCCCCCGAAAGGAAAAAAGGGAATTTTTGGGTTAATTTTTATTAAGAAATCCTTCCAATATCAAATCCCATTTTTTCTTTAATTACAATCACGGTTCCCAAAAGGGCTTTTAAAAAAAAATATAAAATATCCGAAAATTTTAAAAGAAGGTAGTTGCATTTAACATATAGGTTTAAGGGCTCGGCAAATTGTGAGGTTGGTGTTTTTTTTTCTTTTGTGTGTTTTGTTAAGTGGGCAAAAAGAGTCGTTGAATCTTGTTGGCTTTTTGTCGTGTTATATTTTTTATTGTGTTTGTTTAGATGGTTGGGGTTTTTTCGATTTTGGGGGCATTGCGGGATGTCCTTTGTGCCCAAACGTTTCTTTCATTTTTGCCATAATTGTAAGTTCTTTTCGTTTTTCCATTACAAATGAAAAAAGAGCAACTTCTGGCTCCCAAATTTTTTAATACGTCTCTTTAGGTCAGGAGGAAGACTTTTTCTGTATCTTTGTTAATACCTCCCCCGCCCTTTTGTTGTGTGTGTTTTGTATGGGTTGGTTTGAGATGGGAAAAGATAAAAAAGTCGACAGAGACAGCAGCGCGCGCCTAAAAGATTGTTTGTTTTTCGTTTTCCTTCATTTTTTCTTTCTGTCTTTTCTAGCCAGTTTTTCAGTATGTGTCTTCTAATGATGGCTTTGTCTGTTGAGGGCCTTGTTTTTGTGGGGTTGGGTATGGTTTTTTGTTGTTTGGGAAAAAATTTTGGTATGTGTTTGAGGGAATGTTGGGTTTTTTTCTTTGATTTTTTTATTGTGGTTGTGGGTGGGGACTTGGTTTTTTTTTCAGGGGTTTTGTGGTGTTTTGTTGTGTAGATGTTTTTATTTAGGGGGTGGTTTTTATGCAATTCGTGTCTGGTCTGTCCAACAGTTGCTGCTTTTGGGGGGGTTTGCGAACAAGGAAAAGTGGAGCGGGAGGGATTATCGAAGCTTGTCTGTAAAAACCACCTTTAAATGTTGGATTATTAAATTTTTAAATGATGTTTGTGATCATAGTAGGAGGCAATGTGTCTGTAATTCTTTTGAGTAATGAATTGTTTCAATTGGCTAAATTAAATGTATTACTTAAGTACCTGAAACTTTTCAGATCGGTATTTAAAGATTATAATTTTTAAATTTGATTGAAAGTTGGCTACCCACTTTTAAAAATTTGGTTTTTAAAGGACTTTACTATTTAAATTTTGGGTCTTTAAAATGACTTTCCTACACTTTCTTTGGGCTACAAGATTAAGTTTTATTTTTTGGTATTTGATTAAAAGGGCACTATTTTAACAAGGATAATGTTTGTGATTGTTGTCACCTTTTAAAAATTAGGATTTTACTGGTTGCTAATACCTTAAAGGTTGGAATATAATTTAAATTCCTAACCTTGTTAAAATTTAATAACGTAAATTTTTCCCACTGTTTTTTTTTTTGGGGGGGGGGGGTTTTTTTTTTTTTGGGGGGTTTTGGGTTTTTGGGGTTTTTTGTGGTTTTTTTGGGGGTTTTGTTTTGTTTTTTGGGGGGTGTTTTTTTTTTTTTGGGTTTGGTTTGGGGGTTTTGGGGGGTTTTTTGGGGGGTTTTTTTGTGGGGGTGGTTTTTAAAAAGGGGGGGTGCCCCAAAAAAAAGGGGGGGGGGTAAGGGGGGTTTGGAGCAAAAAAGGGCAAGGGGGGGGTTTTTTTAACTTTCTTTTTAAATAGGAAAATTTTTTAAAGGGGTTTAGCCGGCTTTTAAAAAATTTTTTTTTCACAGTTTGGTGAAGGCTGTAAATTTTCCCCAAAAAAAGTTTTGATTTTCACAAGGCCATTCCTGTTTGGGGGTTTTTTAAAGTAAAAACTTAAATTTAAAAAGGATGTTAAAAATTTTCCTTCTTTTTAAGTTTGGGGTTTTAAGTTAGTTGGTATCCCTTTTAAAAATTATTGAAAAAAGTGCTTTTCCCTTCTTTAAAAAGGGAGGGGACTTGTTGTGTTTCCTAACCCTTTTTAAAATTTTTAAAATTTTTTAAAAACAACCAACCCTTTAAAAAAAATTGAAAAAAAGGATTTTTCCTTTTCTTTGTACATGTTTTTTACATATTTCCCTTCCGAAACAGGTTGGTTTTAGAAGGGTTATTGCACGGTATTGGGGGGTTTTAAATTTTTTTATTTTTAACCGGTATGTGAATTTCCAAAAAATTTTCCCTTTTTTAAGGGACAGGTTTTCAAATTCTAAATTTTTTAAACCTGGAAATTTTTAAGCAACTTGGGCCACACCCGTTAAAAATGGAAGTGTTAAAAAGACATTTTAACCTAAAGGGCCCAAATTTCTCAGAACACAGAAAATTTTTTTAAAAAAAATTTAAAACAAATTTTCTGGTTTTTTAAGTTTACCCCAGGGGAAAATTTTAAATGTAGGTTTTCCCCCCGGGGGGGGGGGTTTTTTTTTTTTAAAAATTATTTTTGAATGTTGAAAAAAGTTAAAGATTGAGGTTTTTTATTTTCCCCGGAACCTTTTAAAGGCATTTAAATTTTTTTTAAAATTTTCCAAAAAATTTTTAAAAAAAAAATAAAAAAAAAAAAATTATTTTTAAAATTTTTAATTTTAAAAAAAAAAAAGGGGAGTTGGCCCAAATTTTAAAAGGGAAAATATTTTTTTCAGTTATATACCTTTTTTTTTGGTTTATGTTTTACATAAAAAAAGGGCCCCGAACTGTTTTATTTTAAGCTTTTCCCCATCCTTTTAAATGGGGGAAGTCTTACCTTTTGGTTTCCCCCGAACATGGAGGATTGTTTCAGAAGGTCTAATGTTAAACGGCAGTATGGGAATGTTTGGCCCAAAATTTTTTTCATTTGGGTCAAGGCCAGTTTTTAAAAAAAGGGGGGGTTTTTTCTCAACCCAAAAAAAAAAATGTAATTTTTTAATTAAGCTTTCCCTTTTTAAAACAGCAAATTTTAAAACCCCAATTTATTCACCTTGTTAACATGGTTATGATGTGTTGACAGTCATGACCCAAATACTTGTTAAACGGCATGTGATGTTTTACAGTCTTTTTGGCCTACTACTTGTTAACAGGTATGTGATTGTGTTGACAGTCATTTTACTATACCTTGTTAACACGCATGTGATGTGTTTACAGTCACCTTGGCCTACTACCTTCTTAACACGGCATTGATTTTACACAGTTGCCTACTACTGTTAACATGGCAATGTGATAGTTGAAAAGCGTTGACTACTACCTTGTTAAACACGGCATGTGATGTTTTACAGCCCTTGGCCTACTACCTTGTTAAACACGGCATGTGATTGTTACAGTCAGTTGGGCCCACTAACCGTTTAAACATGGTAAAGTGATGTGTTGACAGTCAGTTAGCCTACTACCTTGTTAACATGGTATTGTGATGTGTTTACAGTCAACCTTTGGGCCCGCTACCCTTTTTAACATGTATGTTTGGTTTAAGTCAAGTTTGGCCCACTCCTTGTTAACAGGTAGTGAAAGTCTTGACAGTCAGTTGGCTTTCCTTGTTAACATGGTTGCGAAAGTGTTGACAGTCAACTTTCCTACTACCATTTTTAACAGGCATGTTATGGTTGACAGTCAGTGGCCTACTACCTTGTTAACATGGTATGCGATGTGTGACAGTCAACTTGGCTACGACCTTGTTTAACATGGATTGATGTGTTGACAGTCTAAATTGGCCAACTACCTTGTTAAACCATTGTGTGTTTACAGTCAATGGCTACTACCTGTAAAAACGGCAAAGTGATTGTGTTGACATCAAACTTGGCCTACTACCTTGTTAACATGGTATTGATGGTTTACAGGGAACTTGGCCTACTACCTTGTTAACACAGCAGTGATGTTTTACAGTCAACTTGGCCTACTACCTTGTTAAACGCATGTGATGTGTTTTCGGTCAACTTGGCCAATCCTTGTTAACATGGTTATGTGATGTGTTTACAGTCAGTTGGCTACTTACCTTGTTAACGGTTATGTGATGTGTTTACAGTCAACTTGGCCTATACCCTGTTAACATGTATGTGATTGTTTAAGTCAGTGACTAAATAAACCCTTTTTAACATGGTATGTGGTGTTTACAGTCAACTTGGGCCCATCACCCTTTTTAACATGGTATGTGATTGTTGACAGTCAGTAGACCTACACCTTGTTAACATGTATGGAGTTTGACAGTCAGTTGGCCCACCCTTGTTAACATGGTAGGGGGATGTGTTACATCATTGGCCTACTACTTGTTAACATGGATGTGTGTGTTGACAGTTAGTTGCCCATAAACCCTTTTTAAAAAGGTATGTGATGTGTTTAAGTCAAATTTCTACTACCTTGTTAAAAATGGATGTGATGTGTTTACAGTCAGTTGGCCTACCTACCGTTGTTACGCGGCTGTGATGTGTTGACAGTCAGTTGGCCTATACCTTGTTAACACCATGTGATGTGTTACGCAGCTGGCCTATACCTTGTTAAATGGTATGTGATGTGCGTGCGGGCAAAATGCCCCCTCGTTTTCAACCAGGTTTATGTGTGCACAATTACGGCCAATTCTGTTAAACATGGATGTAATTGGTGTGCCCAAACTGCCCATCCTGAAAATTTTTGGGTGAATAAAAACAATAAACTGCTACGCTAACAGCCGCCGTGATTCCCACTGGGAGGCCGGGTTCGTTCCCATCACACCTATTTTTGTGCATTTTTCGCCCCGCAGTCCCCTTTTTGAGTTATTTCCCTGGGCTAAACTGGGAAGATGGGGAAACAATATGGGGCAAGTTTCATCCACTTAATGGATGCTCTCCGGGGTGTGGCTCACTTTCCCAACCCCATGCGTCGCTGTATCTTTAAGGCCCTCTGATGCTGGGAAAATAGATTCATGACAAGTAAGCGTAAGTACACCCCCTGGGAAGTCTAGACTGAAGGAAACCCCCACAGGACCCTCTTCACTGCCCTCATCCTCATGTCACGTTCACACGGGCTCGTTTCTGTGGCCTTTATGCCTGCTCCTGGTGATTCAGTTGCGATTTCCCTTGCTAATATTGTGCCAACCCCCGGGGACTTGATGTCGAAACCTCAATACGGCCGATCAGGGGAATGTGATTGAAACAAACTGGTAGCACTTTCCGGCAGGCCGGAAAAACCCAACAGGCTGATTCCGAAAAAAGCATCACTCCGTCAGGGGGAGAATAATTATAAGGCGATGTCCTGGGATGTTGGCTCAGAAACGACAGAAGAGATTCGGCAGCAATCAGTGTTCCTTGGTGGTTCCCTCGTAACGTCGGGCACTGCGCTCGCTGGGGGCGTTGCCTTTGCCAGGACTGCCTCAGAACGACTTGACACTGATGCTCCCTGTGCACTCCCGGTACCGGGATGCAATAGACAAGCTGGGAGTGGCTGTGGATGGGGAAACGGAGTGACAGGGGTGACAAGAAAAGAACAAAAACAACAAAAAACAACAACAACATAAACAAAACTGCCATCCCCACATAAGGAATTGTGTTTACATATGTCTTAGAATTTCTTGCGACCCATGTACAAAGACAGCTGTCTTTTCAACATGAAAATTTTTCTTTTTTCTTACAAAACACCCCTCCACCTTCACAACCTTTTCCGAAGACCCAAGGTTACCCGGGGTGGGGGCAAGAGAGGTTTGTGCGTGATGGTTGGGGAAAAACGAAGGGGAGGGGGGGGGGGGGGGGTGGGGGGGGGGCCGAAGGAGAAGGGGGAAGAGAGAAGAGCGAGTGAGAAGGGCTTGAATAACTTTTAAGCTTTTAGAGAGTCCAACAGAGAGATACAGGGGGGGGGGGGGGGGGGGGGGGAGACGAGGGGAGACAGAAACGAGGGAGGGGGGGAGCGAGCGAGCAAGAGAGAGAGAGAAGAGAGAGGAAGGGGGGGAGAGCAGACAGACAACCGGCAGGGAGGCTAACAGTAAAAGAGAAACATGGGCAGACAGACATAAAGAGTGAAGGGGGGGGGGGGGGGGGGGGGGGAACAGATGGGGAGGGGGGAGAGAGAGGGGGGAGAGGGAAAAGAAAAGGGGTGGGGGGAGAGAGAGACAGAAACGAAAACAGAGACTGAACACAGGTTACAGACAAGACACAGAGACAGAGCAGACAGCCCGACAAAAGGGCAGAAAAAGACATAGAGAGGGGGGAGGAGGGGGAGGGGGTGGGATGGAAAAGAGTGAGATGAGGGAGAGGGAGAGAGGAGAGAAGAGAGAACAAAACACACACCACACCACACAACAAACACACACCACACCAACAACCCATTAAATTTTTCCAGCATTTGTGTTTTCCCCAGATGTTTTCGACTTCCCAAACAATTTTTTACCTGCCATAAGCATCTCATCTAAATTTTGCCTTTTTCCCCTCAAAACCCCTTCAAAACAACTTTTTGGGACACTGTACCAAAAACCTTTGGGTTTTTTTTTTTTTGTTTTTTTTTTCCAGCTTCATTGGATAGAATGCTGATAGGTGGTTCAGCTTACAGGGAAAAAAATACCATTTTTCAAAAATAAATCTGTTCGGGAAAGGTAGTTTAAGTACTCTAAAAAATTTTAAATAAAAAAAAAAAAAGAAAAGAAATAAAAAGAAGTACACATGTACATATATTTCAATTTACTTAATAATCAATTGTGATTGTTGAAGGTTCATGGGGACTTAAGGGAGAGTAGCTTTCTGATTTTTTTTTTTGCAATCCCAACATCTTTGACATAAGCCAGTAAACCATTTTGCAAAAAATCCACAGCCCAACATATTACAAAATGACAAAATACAAAAGTGAAAAAAATTGAAGACCTTGACTGGTATCACACACGGGCAGACCCATGCCCTAACATGGGTTTAAAACCATCAGCAATTTCTCTGCTTTTTGTAGTTTTTGTAATAAAGCAAACATTTTTAAGGATTAACATTTAACTGCCAAAAAAAGAAAAAAACAAAAAGAACTACTCACTCACCCAAGTAGCAGGAAAAAAACCCGCATTCAATTTAGTCTGAATCCCTGGGGGGTTTCAAGCAATCAGTTTGCAGTGACTTTGGCTGACAGGGAGACGAAGTGGCAATATTGATATGATTGACATTGTCAAAACCCCATCAGGTTACAGCAAGGGGGGGGGCGGAGCACTTGTACTCTTACTGATGTGCCAAGGCAACTGTTGCTTTACAACCAAGTCCATTACTCATGTCTGGTTTCTCTTGAGTTTTTTTTCGACGTTGCACATACTGATGAAGGGATTACAAGAATTAAACTTTGTTCTGGCTGACACAGTCCTTTTATAAAAAAACCTGATTTGTTTTTCAGTTTCTTTTTGACGTTGCTAATATGATGAAGGGCATTACAAGAATAACTTTTTTTTTTTTTCGTCCCACTTCGAGCCACCCCAGTGGCAGTGCCCCCTGCCACTCATTTGACACCACATCCACACCCACAGCCCACCCCCCGGTGTGACAACTCAGGAGATAAATGAAAGTCGTCAAGGGGAAACCCCCGGGGGAGCATGCACTGCTGCCGGTCACTCGGGGTGTTCCGGGGTGCCTGTTCTATCCAACATACACAATCACTCCCTACTACCCCCCTAGAGAAAATAATTGCTTTTCCAGACCCACGTGATGAGTCTCCCCCCAGGTACACCAACACCCGTCCAAAAACAGCCCCCATGGATTTCTGATACTGGTGACTGCTGACGGAGTCAAAACAAGCCACAGACATGAAAAGACAATGAAACTGTGGTCAGATGATGCTACGATTTCCATTCCAGTCCTGGACTGCAATTACAGGGCCTGTACCATATGCTTCCTTTTCATAATACATCCCCAGCCATCACCAGACCCAAGAAAGATACAGACACCTGCATGATGGTCAGGAATTTGAGCAGACACTCTCAGAGACGCATATCACCACATATCCATTTTTGTGACGAAACGGACTGTGAGTCCAGTCTTTTCAACTGAGTCTGTAGCAACTCACTCAGGGTAAGCCGTCGGGGCTGAAAAATCCACATGACTCCGGTGGGAATCGAACCCAAGACCTCCCAGTCCCAGCCAGGAGTCTAGTGACACTACCCACTTCACACAATGGCGGCTGGTACAAGATATGAATCTTAGTTCCTAGCTTCACAGCATATTGTCTGACCTCCGCTTTCTGCATATAGTCCTAACTGTCTTTGATTTTTGTTGGCTTTGTTTGGTTTGTTTGTTGTTTGGTCCTGTCTGTCTCTCTATTTGCTAGTTTGTTTGTTTGTTTGCTTGCTTGCTTGCTTGTTATTTAGCTTAATTTGTTTGTTTTGGTTTGTTTCCTTGCTTTGTTTGTTTTTTTGTTGCAATGTTTTTTTGTTCTTTACCTTTGCTTTGTTTTACTTGTGGTGTGTGTGTTGTGTGTGTGTGTGTGTGTGTTTGTGTGTGTGTGTGTGTGTGTGTGTGTATCTAAATTTTGGCTGACACAGCATCGTACTACCTTTCATTTCTGTGCAGACCAATTTATCTCTGGTTTTGTTGTTGTTGTTGGTGTTACTGTTTGTTTTGGTCTTGTTTCCTTTGTTTGTTTTGTTCTTTGTCTTTGGGTTTTGTTATTTTTTTGTTTGTTTGCTAACTCTGTTTGCTTCATAAACACAATAAGTGTGAAAAAGTCAGCCCTAACCTCAAGGAAACAAAATAGAATCCCACCACTGTTTCACTGAGCCTTTGTATAATCTGATTGTAACAATACGCACAAAACACACACACACACAACACACCACACACACACACACACACACACACAAACAACAAAACATAAACACTTACTTCCAGGTAAGCTGATTTAAAGATGTAACAACACCTCATAAACAGATAGCTGATGGAAAATGTCGACATGTCAAAGACAATGTTCACATCATGGGAAAAAAACAAACAAAAAAAAAAACCCTGCTGTCACTGAGTATTGCCAAATTCATATGAAAGACAACAGGTCTTTGGAAAAAAAATTCTGCTGTTAAGAAATTCACATGGAAGACCATGTCTTTAAAAAAAAAAAAAGAAAAAAAAAATGGCTGCTGTCCACTGAGTATTGGCCAAAACATAACAAGACACAGTATTTAAAAAAAAATTTCTGCTGTTAATAATTCACATGGAAGATGTGTCCCTTTAAAAAAAAAAAAAAAATGGCAGCATTAAACAAAATGCATGTTGTAAGACATGCACTTTTTGGATAGATCAACTGTCTCCTATCAACGTAATGAATATACATATAATATATAAAATAATATATATATATATACACACAGCAACTCATACACACATACAACACACACACACATAACACACACACATACACACACACACAAACCAATCCCCTTCTAAAACAAAATATGCACCTATAAACAAAGGCTACAGGCTACAAATAGATTTTTTATTTCTTCCGGTAATTCCATGAACTACAAAAATTCCTCTCTGTTATGCTCGATAAATAGATAAATATGCAAGTTATTGAATTCAGCTGACACAGATAAAAAGGTAGTGATATCCAATGAAAACATTTACTGAAGAATCCAAATTTTATTGTAGGCGTTGTCTCTAAATGGCCACATTGTTATAACAAGTTTGTTTCAATGGTTTCTGTTGGCTATAACATAGCTAGGGGGCGGGGGGGGGGGGGGGGGTGAAAGAAAGGGGGGGGGGGGGGGTTCCAGTTTCATGTCACTTCAGGCCAACTGACCATTCACAGTGTCCTCTAAGCTGCTTTTACTTTATGTTGGAGAATAAGCCAGAACCCAGTATCTCAACCATATAGTAAGAGACAAATACTGGTGTCTGCAGACACCCTCGCATTGTAAACAATACATAAACATGGAGGGGAAATATGTACTAAACAATGGAGCCTTTGTTTTTAGAACATTGAAGTCCAAAACCTTAATGTATACTCGTTTGCCATCTGCTACTGTTTATTGTACATAGTTCAGGAATGTAAACACATTCAGTTAGTAGGCTGCAGTACCTGACTTGTTTTGTTCCTGTTCATATTTGAGTCTGGAAAACCCAAGTGTTTAAAAAAGTGTTTGCTTGTGAGCGATCATCTTTAAAGAAAGGAATTAAAAAAAAAAAAAAAAAAAAGCACATGTTCCTGCAATTTTTGTGAACAATGTTTGAGCCTGGGAACTTTTTTAGTTCTTCCAATAGTCTCTGCGACAAGGCTCCAGTTTTTGGACATGCATTTCTCTTCTATGTATGTAGTCTTACAATATTTATCAAAGTAAAGCGCACACACACACACACACACACACACACACACACACACACACACACACACACACACACACACTCAAACACACACGCATACACCCACTTCACCAGTACAATAACACTTTTGTTTTCCATTAACATGCCAGACCACCCAGATGTGGGTTCAACAAACTTTTATTCGCAGAACTGTCTGCATGCACATCGGCCCAATATGTTTGTTTTCCATGTATCCTCACCTGCCACTTTTATCAACCCCCAGCATGTGGCCAACAAGAAAAACCTGTGTGCTCCAATCTGATCAACTGGGCGAATGCCGTCCGACTTAGCCAATCACTCGCACATCACTTCATGATGTCGCAGGAAATCTCCAGCTGTTGCCAGTACGTTATCTGATATCGAGCTAAACAGCGCCAGCCTGTAGTCCTCCACAGCAGCTGTATATGAACAAAATATTGTTCTTGCCTGGTGCAAGCTGTTATGCAGTAGGCCCAATCCTGACCTACCAAGCACATTCCACACAAGCATGCATGCATGCGCACGCAGCCCCCCCCCCGCCACCTCCTCCCCCAGCCCCTCCCCTTCAAGATTGTCTCCCACTCCCTCCCTCACCTGAAATTTTTTAGATGGTATTTCAATCCTCACTTCTTTAGCAGAGGTGATACCATCTGAGATCAAGTCACAGAAGGAATAATTTTTATAGAGCGCAAAACTCCTCAAATGTGTAGTTATTTTATCTCACTGGTACAAACTGCACTCAACAACAAGAAATTGTATGAAGCTACATTCACACATGGTGTTATGGGGATCGATCATGACTAAACATTGCAAGCATCCTGCAACAGGCCAGAAGTAGACATGTTTGACGCATTCTTAAAAATCATGCGCCTATACCCTAGGTTTTAATTGGAGTGTAACATTATACAAAACACTTAATTCTACTGAGTGAAAGAACGTTTGATACATAAATCAATGACGCTCAATGCTCCCACTGCACGTCAGACTTGCATACACACACACACCCACACACACACACACACACACACACACACTCACACACACACACACCACACCACGCCATAACACACACATGCTTTGCACGCACGCATGCACACACGCATGCATCACGCACGCTCACACACACATACACACGCACACAACACAACCACACACACCACACCCTCATAGATTCCAAAGCTTACAACTGCTCTGGGGTTACCAATACACGCGTCAATTGAAGGAACTACAGAGAACAGTGATCAACCCCTCGATGAACAAAGAAAAGCCTCAGACTGCGAAATGTATCCTTAAACTTCTGCTTACGAAACAATTTCACAAACAGAAACAAATCCTAAATCAGATACCGATTTTCCAAAAAGAAGCTAAAACAATACAGTCACTGAAGTCCATTAATACATATGCCTCAGATATTATCTGGTAATACAGAGCTGAACGGGAAAAATGTTGCAATTAAACCTTCTTTTTCTCCCCTTCAGAATGTGAAACAAAATCAAACCATATTGACATTGAACACACAGAATTTATCCTAAAACCAAGTCCCCTAACCTATTAAAATGTTTAGTTAATTCCACTTGAAAGTAAATATACAGACTATCTAAAGATAACACCGATGGATCATTCTTGAAAGATGGAAATACGGTGCGCATTTGTAAACCCTCATTAAAACCGAAAAACGATACTACTTGGTAAACATTATTCCATTTTTACTGCTGAGCTTGTAGCAGACTTATGCATTAAATTACATTTAATCTTTCACGGATAACATGCAAAATCTTATTCTGTGCTGGATTCACAGTCTGTTTTACAAAGCATTAAATCCCGAGGCATAAGAAATCGAAGCTGGAAATGACCATTGAAATAAAACATATCATTCATGAGTTGTCTATAAAGGGTACCAGTATTACCTTTTCTGGATTCCTTCTCACTCCGGAATCCCACAACGGTGGGCAATCATGCGGCCCAAAAAAGGCAGCAAAAATTTAGGGGTTACAGCATTCGACATTCAACTAGATCTGCAGAATTTAACCAACGCATAAAAAAAAGTTCTAAAAATCTATTGCTGAACTGCACAAAAAAAAAAAATAGTGTATTACCACACCCCTGACAAGTAAAGAATGCAGCGAAACCGAAATCCCTTTTTAAAAAATTTATTGAATGCATTCCGACTGTTACTAGTTTGAGTAAGGTTCCCCTTTAATGCTTTTTAAAAAAAGTATTCTAAAAAATACTTCTATGTGGCAACAAATTACTGAAAAAACTTCTTTCCACTGCCCAGGGAGTTAGGACTTTTGTTCCTAAAAAAGTTAGCAATCAATTGTCAGCCATGCCCCGTATCCACTGAAAATATTTTAAAAATCATGCATTACTTCATGTTCTCTGAAAATTTAATTCCAGCCATTGGGTACTATCCTGAAGTTTTTTAAACTGAATTGTTGTGTTGTACAACTTTATATAAAAGATTACTTTATATGATATATAGGGTTTACCCCCCCCCCCCCCCCCCCCCCCCCCCCCCCCCCCCCCCCCCCCCCCCCGCCCCTTCCCCTATTCCGTCCCCTTTCCACCCTGAGCCCCCACCCCCACCCGCAAACCCCCCCCCCCCACCCATCCCCCGCATTAGTTCCAACCTACTAAACTTGTTTCGTTTGTAACTTTAATTTTCCCCCGTTAACATAACAAAAAGGCTAGATAACAACGGGATAAGAAAATATCTACAACCCCCCCCACCAACCCCCCCCCTTTTGCCCAGCACGTCCTCTCTCTCCTCCTCTCTCTCCCCTCCCCTCTCTCTCAGCGCCACAAAACCCAAATTATGCACGCACACACACACCTCAAATCAACACAGCCCACCCACCCCACGCGCGCTCGCACCCCACCCCCCCCACACACAACACGCACAATCTTCCCCCCCCCCCCCCCCCCCCTCCCCCTCTAATAACCTTATAGTGAATAGGTTAAATAGAAACTAACAACAAACTAACACACACACACACACACACCCCACACACACACACACACAGGACGGTTTTTAATAAAGTCTAGGGGGGCTTTACTCGAAACAGAATCCCAAGAACCCATCCCTAGGCATATCATCTATTTTGTATAAAACTCACACATGTTTTTCCGTATGCACATTTTCAGTTAAAAAAATAAAACATATTGTGTCCTTCAGTTCTCATTGAAAAGTGACTTTCACTTGTATGCAAAAAAAAAATGTCCTGACGGGACTGGTAAATCGCCCTTTCAATGCCTAATCTTGTTAAAAAGGGTATTATGAAAATCATATTTATGAAAATGGGACACAAAATAAAGTTATTTGGTGATTTTGAAAACAAAAAAATTTTACAAATATGTGCCGGATGCACTTTTATGAATTGATGTGGGGGATGACTGTTTTTGAACAAAGAAAAACGGGTCTTTTAATTTAATTTTCCCCCAGAGCAACAACAAAAAAACAAAAGGATTCATTCTGGAGTTGTATTTTTAGAACGATGAGTGTGCCTGCATTCATTTGTATTTTTATGGGGTTTTGTGCGTGAGTACATGGGGTTGTGCAGTTGGGGTTTGTGTGTGTGTGTGGTGTGGTGTGTGTGTGGTTGTATGTGTTGTGGTGTGGTGTGTGGGGTGTGCACCATGTGTTTATACGTGTGTGATGTTGTGTGGTGTGCATTTTTGTGTGGCGTTGTGAGTATGTATGTGTGTGCTTTTGGTTTGTTGTGTTTTAGATATCACAAGTGCAAGAAACAAAGAGTGATCAAATATGCAGTTTTGTATTTCACAACATATAAAACTGATCCTTTTTGGAGTGCACTCAAACAGCCATCCCACTTACGAGTTTAAACTGTTCCTACATTTTCTAACAGGAAAATGTACGGTTTTATGCACCCCACTGTTTTTACCCCAGAGTTAGAGCATTTAAAAAAGCTCAGCAAGACAAAAGAAAAACATGGGAATTCAATAAATCAATCGTTTTAAAATCCCGTCAGTCTGTAAAATGCCTCCAATTTTCCCCCATAACAATCACTGAGAAGTATTTCACGAGTTTTTTCTAGCATAAGTCAGACTTCTCGAAATCTGAGATACAATGTCAGACTTTCCGTCTTTGAGATCAATTGAAAAATTGAAATTAGAATGCTGATGACTTTCCAAAAACGCTCACATATTTGCCCCCCCTCCAATTTGTCAACCCCAAGTTTTTTCACAATGGGGCAGTGCACTGTGAGTTGGGCATTCATTCCTCTCGCTGTTTTTTTAAATTGTTTACACACACACACACACACAACACAAAAAACACACACACACACATACACTAAAAGCCATCACACCACACCCACACAACACACCCCACAAGTATCCAAACACACACACACACACACCACAACACACACACAACACACAAAAAAAACCACAAACAAACACAATACACAACTCACAATACCAACATACACAAACACCTAAACCACACACACACACACAAAAACACACAACCCCCATACCAACACCAACACAAAACCACACACACTGTAAACATGCCCACATATTCAATGACTTTACAGGCACAACCTGATTTTCATTACTGACATAATAAATTTTAAATGAACAAAAGAAAATGTTAAAATTCAGCATAAGGGGGTAACAGTGACTGACAGATCACACAATTACAACAGCCTAACACACAACGAGAGAGAGGAAGAGAAGAAGAGGAGGAGAAGAGGAGACAGAGAGGGGAAGATATACACACAAATACAGAGAAAGAAGAGACAATCCCCCCCCCCCCCCCCCCCCCCCCCCCCCCAAACACCACACCACACAGTGAGAGCGAGATAGAGAAAGATACAGAGACACACAGAGAGCAAAACACACGTTTTGGACGCACACACACACACACAACCAACACAAAACACACACACACCACAAACACAAAAACACACACACACACACACCACACACACAGATAGAAAAACGACAGACAGAGACTGAGAGAGACGAGAAAAGACAGAGAGAGCGGGAAGAGAGAGGGGGAGGGGGGGGCGCAGAGAGAGAGAGAGAGAGGGAGGGGGGGGAGACACACCACAGAGAGAGAGGAGAAGAGAGAAGAGAGAGAGACAGAGCAGAGACAAGAAGAGACAGAGACAGACGAACAAGCGAAGGAGACAGACAGAGAAGAGAAGAGAGGGGATCCCCATATATTCGGTTTACCGGTCTCGCTCGGGGCCTTACAGTCACGGACGCCTCACGTGACGCCATGCCACTGTTTTCAGGCCCTTTTTTTAAATACATACACACAAAGACACGCACACACCACAGTGTCAGAGCGGGTAAAGGAGTGAACAAGAGGCAGAAAGGAACTGTCGTCGCCCCCGGGGAATGGGATTTGGGTTCCAGCCATGAGTGAGTGCCTTGCCTGGATCACGAACTCCGAATATTTGCCGACACCCTGAACAACAACACTCCGCTGCGTACCCGAAAAAAAGGAGAACAGTCCCTTTAGAAGTCGACAAGAAAAACGTATATCAATAAATAAACTCACCTTTTACTTCCTGGATGCCCCCGGAGTTCCGGATTTCATCGGGGTTAACATATAAAAACCCAAAAATCGAAGAAGACAGCTTGAAGAGTCTGGGACTTGAGTGATCGATTCGGTTGTGCCCATGTGGGGTTCTACTGGAAAAATCTCCAACAAAAACCCTGTCGGTTAAAAAAGAAGGGTGGTCCAGAACTTACGGGAAATGATGCTGCGCGTCTCGTTCCTCGATATTTGAATTCCCCTAAATCCCAAAGAGGGGGATTTGACTGATTTTAATATTAAAGCTTATGTGAAATGCTTTTTACTTGAAGCGCTGCTAAGAATTTTTTTTTTCTGACCTGTTTTGGGTATTATTATCAATTTTTTTTGGGTCGAATGCAGTTCCAGCGAGAGGTTGACTTCCACCCTACTCCCCTTCCCCCCTCCCCCCCCCTCCCCTCTCCCCGGTTTGGCTTTCGATGATAAACACGCCGGAAGTGTATGAGTTTGGGTGTATTTTTCATTTCGGGAACCCCTCAGGAGGGCAGGGCGTAAAAGGACGATGGCAGGGGGGAGATGTCGTCGACCCGCGTGGGGCCGGGGTATGTGCATGAGAGAACTAAAAAATGGGCACTCTGCTCACCCACCTCCGCCACCCCAAACCGGGAAGGGGGTTTCGTGTTGCTCCCCCGGCTTACCCAGGTGCCTATTTAAGTTCTCTAATATAAACATTTACAAAAATACTAATGTGTGGATATCTGTTTTAAAAATAATTTAGGGAAAATTTTTTAGATTTAAATTTTTGCTTATCCTTCTTTTTTTTTTCGTCCAATAACATCGTTTTTTTTTTATACTTCACAAATGCTTCTATCTTTTATGTAAATAAAAACCAAAAGTCTTTTAATTCTCCTAAAGTCTTTTAAAAATGATTATATTTTTGACATAAAAACCACCACTTATCCCGATGTCTCCCCTGAAAGCAGTTTTTGATAAAATATTTCTTTTTTTTTAACTATGTTCTTTCTGCCAACAGTCATCTATAATAAAAGTGTCTGCGTTCCCCCAAAAGTCTATAAAAGTGTTCTAAAACACCACTCAGTTATTTTGCTAGGATCAACTAAATAGTTTTCTCATCCCTCCATAAAACCCTTTTGTCGTGATATGCTTTGTTCCATTTGAGTGTTGGACAGAAAATTACTATGATCAAAATTTTAACATAAATTGTTTGTAAAGGTGAGACAAATATTGTTTTTCCACAACCATTGTCCACAAATCAATGAGCAATGAGGGTTTTTTGTCAAAAGTTTAAAAACCCTTTGGCTTGCACCAAATTGTCTGCTCCCTATTTAAAACATAATTTAATTAATCCAGTTATTGTTTTTATCATACCTCTGTCAAAATTTTCGTATAATAAAAACCTATAAAGGTCCCAATTGGGGAAAATTAATCCAGTTTTGTTCTGTAAGATCGTTTTATTTTTGCAAATCAATTTTGTTGCTTGTTGTTTGACCTTTAAAATCCTCGCCATTGTAAAGAACAACGACATAACTTTTAATTTTCAAAGTCAATTTTGAGCTAAAAAAATTTTTTTCAAAGATTTTCACTGACGCCCAGAGCTCCCTTTCCGCCTCATCTTTTAAGAAAAATTTTAAAATATCATTGGAACGTGTTCTAATTTTTTTGGGGTGGAATGAACGTATTTTGTGAAGCTTTTTTTTAAAACCGATTTCTCTCTGGGAGGAGTACTTTTGTCCCCAAAAGCTTTATTTCGACTTTTCCCACGTTGTCCCCTGGGATAGCTTACATGTAAAAAGGGGCCCGAGTTTTAATGCTTTTCTGAAAAATTTTTTGGACGGTCAAAAAATGTAAATGGGGTTAAGAATTCAAATTTTATGTCCATTTCTAATATGGTTTTAAGTGCCCATTTGTTTCATTTTTCGAAAAAATTTTATATTCATACTGACCGTATTATTTTCTTCTAATTTCGTAGTTTTCAGTTTAGGAAACCCTTTTGTTGCCGCAACCTCTTTGCGCTTAAAAAACCACTTTTGTGTCTCAAAACCCTACAAATGCCCATCCCACCCTTTTGTTCAAAGTCCCAAAGTCTGCAAGGTCTTTTAATCAAAGTTACACACCTCCAGGCCAGTAACCCTGATTTTCTGGCCACGAGACATATTTTGTAGTACACCTTATTATTTTATTTCAAAAAATGTGCAGGTTTCACATTTCAGGGCTTTTCCCGTTTTTACTTGATCTTTATATTAAATGATCTGACCCCCCACAAGCAAACTTTTTAAAAGTTTAAATTAGGGATTGTTAAAAATTTCATAACCATAGCAGCTTTCCCCGATGGAAGAGCCTTTAAAAAAGTTGAAGGGGCCTTTCCCCATTAAGTTTTCATCGGCCAGCCCTCTAAATGAACATGATAAATGAATGTAATGGCAAGATCGAGGGATATTTCCCTCATAAAATGTTTCGTCTGGTGTAACTATAATCTATGATGATTGATTGCGTTGCAAAGCCAAATTTTTAGCTAGTCTCCTCAAAAGGTAACCCCAAAATACTTCTTTTTTAGGTTTTGAATGTCAACTTTATTTTTTTAAATTTTCATGTTTTTGAGATAAATTTAAGTTTTCAGCTTCTTTTGCGGGGCAAAACCCTAAAAACCCCAGGAAGGTTAATGGGGTAAGTTTTCTTCCTCCATTTTCAAATTTTGTAAACTTTTTATTTTCCTTGGTTCAGTTTTTATTAAACCCAAACTTTTTTAAAAATTTTAGGGGTGGGAACCCCTTTGGGTTCCGCTTTATTATCAATAGCATATTCTAAAAAAGAAGGACTGTCTTTAGTTTTTTATTGTTACAAACATTTTTAAAAAAAAATTTTAAAAAGGTGCTTCAAATATACTAATGCAAAATATTCTGTCGGCCGCACTCAGTCCTAAAATTAACAACTGAACCCTCGACATTTCGGACCAGACTGACCCCTTTTTAAGTAAAGGTTATACCCCCTTGAAACAGATTCTTAACCCTCCATTAAAAAACGATACACCCAAAAGTGGGTTTTTTAGCATCCGTCAGTTTTAATCAGAACCAGAAAAACTTTCTTGTTTGTCTCAACGGGGGTGTGGATGTCGTATGGACTTTTAAAAATCCCCTGTTCCTTTTGGTGAGGCATGTATAGATTTCATTTTTATTACCCTTCGACGATTTTATCTAAACTGCAGGCCATTACCAAATGACAAAACGTTTAATCCATTTGGGCAACAAATAGATTACAGGCTTTGAAAGGATCTGTAACGTTTTTGTTATTGACCCAAAGACAACTTTGACAAAGGGGGTCTTAACATGGTTTAGGCACCCTTTTTTTTGGGGCGTGCACAGAAATTTATAACATGATTGGAACCCTCCTTAACATCTTTCTTTCAGCACAACGTAAAACCCCGGGGTCCATAGACAAGAGCATAAAACGCAGGGACAACTTTTATTTTGGATACTTCTAAGGCCTAAAAAAAGCGGGGAATAGAACGAATAAACGACTCATTCTACTTATGTTTGGGTTTGCTAGGTCGCAAGCACAAACAAGATCAAAATAATTGACCCTTCTATGGGCTTTGACCCCCCAAAAACAGTATTTGCAAATTTAGAGACTCCATTTTTTTGCTTGATTTACCTTCAATATTAAAAGGACCAAAATTTTGGCAATACGAAAGCGAAAGTAACTTTGCTGTCGGCATGGTTTATACATGCTCCCCTTCTGACCTCAACTCCGATAGGAAAAATAATAAACATAAAAATGAAACCTTGTGGCTGGCAAAAAGAGAAGGTCGAAAAAACGACATAAATTCAAACCCAGAAATAGCAAAAAAAAAAGAACCCCAATCCCCCCCATAACCCCACCAACCCCCAAGGCCCCAAACCCCAAAGGCCTTTGAAGACGGGGACTTTGTTCGGATGACCAGAAAATGAAAAGACGGCACTTGTTTTTTGGGGATTAAACTCCCCTAGGATTTATTTGGTCTTTATTTATATAAAGTTAACCCAACTATTAAGACAACAATGCCCATAAGTGCTCACCATAAACCAACTATTTTACTTGCGGCAAAAACAAAAAGCCCTAACGATCCCTCCTATTATAAGCAAAGAATTTTTTGCCTTATTGGCTAATTTTTTTAATAAACTTGCAAGATGATCAAGTTGTTTTTTCCCCATTTTTTTGGGGGGGTGATGGGGCGGGGGCACAACCCCTTTTCCCCACCGCCGCCTTAAATTTCCCAACACCAGTTTTTTTATTGCAAATCCAAAGGCTTTTATAACACTTCTAATGTGAAACCTTGCTCTCTAAACTGTTCTTTTTCTTCTGCAAACGTTGTGTCTTATATAAAATTCTTTGGATATTTTTCTTATTCTGCCACTTGAGTTCGTAATTGTTCCGGTTATTAGAAAAAAACTTCTATTTTGCTGATCTCTCTTGTTCAAGACTTTTAGTTTTTTGTGTTATTTTTTCTTAACACCGGGCCCTAAGTTGTGGTCACAGCCTCAACATTTTTTCTTTTTCTTTTTTATATCTATCTAGTTCACCCAGTTTTGCTAAATTTGTTTGTTAAATTTCGCCTCTGATGCTTCTCAAAGCTGATCAAGGGCGTATTTCTCTAAGGTAGCGGCGGATGTGCATATTTTTTAATACTGTTTTTTTCGAAAAACTGGTTTCTCCCTTTTTTATTTTGTCTGCTGTTGGGCTTAAATTTTTAAAGGGGGTATGTTTTGTATTTGGTTTGTTGGGAGTTTTTTTAGGTGTTTTGAATTTTAAAACGTTTCCCCTATCTAATTTTGGGTTTATAATGCCAAGGCGTTTTTGGTTCGCTCACATGACCCTTTGTCTAATTGTACTCTTTTTTAAAAACTTTGATGGGGGGTTTTAGATGTAACCTGTACAGGTTTCCTTGCCGTTTTTAAAAATAAAATGCCATCTTTGTTTCAAAATCATTAGGGTCTATAAAATCAGGAGTTCTTGACCTAAATTTTCGTAAAATGTTTTGCCCTTACTTTCTTTAAATTCCCCCGCCGCAATGATTGAAGGGAAAATTTTTTCAAAGGAGTCATTTCACTTAATGTGCTCCAGGATCAAAAACATATAATCTTCTTCACCTTAAATGTCTGCCATTTTTTTTAAATAATTAATTTTTTATTTTGTTTTATAAAAAAAAAGTCACAAGTGGGGCCGATTTTGCCCCGCATGAAGACTAAAAGGCCCTTTGGCGTAAAGGGGAAATAAACAAATTTTTTGTTCCAAAAAACCACTACTATTGACAGATAAAAATTCTTCTTTTAAAAATTTTCCAGCCTAGGAGCAGAAAAAATAAATTGTCCCGGGATCTGCACGGCTTATTTTAAAAATAAATTGATTCAGCAACAATAAACAGGACATTGTACGAATCTGGGAGGGCAATCTTAAAAAAATTTCTAAAAAACTTGAGGGGAAAAGAAATTTTTTCTTTACACAATGCAGACATATTTTAATCTATTGTGATTATGGCAAACCCGAAATGAAAGGGGCCGATTTTTGCGTTTAAAAGGAATCAAAAATAACGAAGCACTAAAACACAGAATAGACGCCGAAGAGCAAACCCGGGCAACAAGTTGAAGCGAAAGTTTTGTTATGGAAATCGTTTTCCAAAACCCTTTTTTGGTTTTAAAAGCGCATGCGCCTACTTTCGAGCATTAAAAACAGATTGTCTATGAACAATTTTAAGTACAAACGTGCAAAAACACGACCTGCAAGTACCCCATTTTCGCATCTCTTTAAGTTTGCATTTAAAACCCAACCCAAGGCGATTGAAAACATATCAGTCCAAATTACAATATATAAAAAGATGATTCATCATACAAAAATATCCAAAAAGCGGGGGCAGCACTATATAAAACTTTGTTTTTGTCCGCAGCAATCCCTTAAAGGATTTTATTGCTGTGGAAGATAAACCCCCCCTTCAAAAGACAAAGTGAAAATTTTAAAAACCCCTAAAAAAAACGAAAGTACAATTTTAAATTTGAGGGTAGCCCTAACCAAGTCTAGGGTAGCGGGCTTAACCTATCACTTTTGATGTAAAAAAAATTTGTTTGGGGGGGGAGTCAAATCCAACATGCCCTTGGCTAAAGATCTCCCCCTTTCACGGGTTTTTAGACTGAGAATTTTTAAAAAACAAAATACGGTTTATGGTTTTGACTAAGGTCAACAGGGGATAATCATTGGAGGGAGTGGGAGAACAGTTAAGACTAATAAACTTCAAATTGATAAAAAAAAAGGAGTGATAAACCACTTAATGTACATTTGTTTTTATATATGATGCGCAGCTGAATATTCAAAAAAACCAGTTTAAAAGATACCAATACAAATTATTTTTATTTAAAAAAAGGTCGTTACGACTTTAAAAAGTGCCCAAAGAAAAAACCTTTGCTGTAGACATAAAAATTTTTCAATTAACCAACTTACAAAAAATGAAAACCAACAAGCAAGCCCTTTCAAAATACAGCAAGCCCAAAGAAGGATTCTGCTGTTTTTTAATCGTTAATATTTAATCCTGGAGCACGATCCTAGTGCTTTAAACAGCGGAAACGTGTAGGTCCTAGCAACGGCGGGTGCACCGGAGCTATCCCTCTAGGTGGTGTTCTTTAATCTTGGTTTATGCTCAAAGCTGTAAGTGCTGCCAGCAAAAAAATAAAAACAAAACCCAAAAAGCACAAGCTAAGTTCAACAATAACAGCTAAATTATTTTCCTTCAAACGACAATAAATAAAGCATTGCCGACTCAACATCAGGGGTGAAAAAAAATTTTCCCTACAGGGCTGATTTGAGGACTCAAAAGACAAAAGTTTGACTTTCAAAAAAAGGAAAAAGGGCAACTTTTTCTCAACAACCAGACACCGACCAAATAAAAAAGGAAGTTTAAAAAAAGTAAACAAACTTTAAACTCGTCTAAACAGCTCACATTAACACCCCAAAGGGCGTTTATATTTTTGTTTACGAGTCCCAAACACAAAAAAACCGTTTTATATTGATTCTGATTAAGTATTTTTTTTTTTAATTTAAATAAAAATTTTGAGTTAGAAAGAAAACCAGCATGGATAAGATATATGAAGGTTCGATAAAAAGTTGAAGCAATGCTCGAGAAAGAGCGTTTTTCCCAAAAGCACTAAAGAGATTGTTTAGAAGTTATTAACAAAAAAAAGTGCGGGAAAAGCTTTTCACGCTTTTTCTCAAGTTCCAAGTAAATAAAAATAACCCCCCATTAAAATAAGGTTAGTTGTTTTAATCGACTATATAACAATAAAAGAAAAAATCTAGAAGTTGGGCCACTAAAAAAACAAATATTCTTTCTCATAATGACTTTAAAAACCTTGGGTTGGGGGAGACCACTGTTACACATTTGATGTGGCCGCTGAAGAAGCAAAATGAGAGGCTCTGGCTGGTTTAGAGGGTAAAGTCTTAGAAATCAATTAAAAAAAGGCTAAGTATGACCATTGTTGGGAAGGCTTTCTTCCCTGCTCCAACTTAGTTGCAAAGAAGACTTCGAACTAAAGAAACAGAAGACAAATGTTTTATTGGTGCGTTCTTGCAGCGCATCCGTCCGCAAAAAAAACCGGAGAGTGTCTAACTATGAACCTTTCATCTGATCTTAACTTTAGAGGAATATCCTTTCCTGTTTTTGTAAATAGATTGATCAGTTTGAAAACAAAAAAAACCCAATAACTGTTAATATCTACAAAAGGGATGGGAAACAAAACACAGCCGATTTAAAATGTCCAAGAAAAAAGTCCAACGATTGGCGAACCCGACAAAAACATGTTTATTTTCACTGAGTTTTCACCCAGGGTACCGCATTACACATTGATACAACAATGAGTAATTACTATGCATATACAAAAAAAACATAGCAAACAAGAAATTTGAGAAAATGTTTAACAGAATTTTCCCTCTGTTAAAGCAGCGAGCGAACTGTAAAACATTGTATTAGCCCCCTTGACTGTAAAAAAAACTAATTACGCCCGGTGAAGGCAGTTAAGTTTGTTTTAAAACTGGGGAAAAGGTTGCAAAATGTCATATGTTGTTTACGCAACTTCGAATCATCATTTTTCCTTATGAAGGACCCAACCCCACAGAAAATTCCTAAAACATCTTTAAAGGTAATCATCAGATTTGCTCATTTGCCTTTCACGTTAGGTCGGGTGGCGCCCCCTTCAAAGCCCGAATTTTACGGGGCCAAAACTGCAAAATACTTCTTAAAACGATGCAGCAAGTGGTAATGCCTGTTCTAATATCTAAACTATCTAAACATAATGACGCCTGAAACCAACAAAAGTAGACTAGCCCCCTCACTGTTTGGATTGTGGTTTAGAGCAACACCTAAAAGTTAAATCCAACAGTAAGAGACCATGACACATTAGTGGAAAGTTTAGAGGGGCAGCACACAGTAAATGCAATTTTTCAACTAAAGTTTGAACCCAAAAACATGGAAGCTCCTATATTCTTTTACAACTTGCGAGGTTAAACGACTCTCACCTTTAAGCAAGCTAACACGACTTCAGGGTCATATTTCACTCATCAGAAAAGTACATGTGTTTCACTTAAATAAAATGTCTTTTTTACACTCTATGCAACACCCCGTGGGTTTTATTGAGTCACTGGCTAGTCCTTAAAGTCCTGCCCCAATAACAGAAGAATATTTTCCCAACTCTTTTTAGAAAAGGGGGTTTTACCCTTATGATACATGAACGTTGGGGAAAGTTTTACGAAGAACCTTCCCCCTAAAGGCGCGTTCTTTCTAGTCTTAGAGGAAAGGACAACATGTTCGATTTCCAGCATGCTCAAGATGCTGGGAGAATTTGAGTGTAAACTGGGAATATCATGATTCCCATTTAATGGCGGATACCTGTTTGTTGGCGGACTCTTTGAAAATTATAGGAAGACCTGCATGAAACATTTCAGTTGGATCCTGCGCATTATATTTCTGCGCCGGGGTGAGCTGGGAGCTTTTTTAAAATTTTTCTGAGTACAAATTGTTTTTTTCTACCCCGCCAATGCTTTTAGATGATTTAAAACGGATTGCGTGGGGGATCAGTAGGCTGCACCCTTACGTAAAGCAAACAAAAAATATTGGACGACTATGATCCAAGTAAAAGGTTTCTATCTCATGTATTTAGATGCAAACAACTGTATGGATGGGCAAAGGCGCAATCACTTCCATTTCGCAAATTTAAAATTTTCACAGATACGAATATATTCAAAAAACATTAAAGTGGTTGGGCGTTTGAGCAGATAAAAGTGTGGATACATTCTAGAATTGTTTAGAAATCCCCAGGGAAATCCATGATTCCTAATGTATCCATTTCAGCAGAAGTCTAAAGATGGCAAAAACAGAACCACTAAACTTGTGCCCAAACTTCGAGGCAAAAAAATTTTGTCTGCCCTTACAGGGGTTTACAATTTTTTTTAAGACATGGTTAAGTTAACAGCGTTTTATGTATAATTGCATTTGATCAAGAACAGTTCATAAACCATACAAATGAAGAAACACTGATCTCAAACTAAACCACAGAGCTTTAGAAAAAGACTTTTTCAAGTTTATGAACAAAAGCTGTTTTGGGGAAAAAAATGGGAGAATCCGCACAACGTAAAGAGTTAGATTGTACCAGAGAAAACGATGAATTTAAATTGACATCAAAAACCCAAATTTCAAGACTTCAGAAATTTCATGATCAGCTTTTTTTGGAATAATATAAAAAAAAGAAGTCAAATTGGATAAGCCCCCTTTTTATGGTTTACTGTTTTGAGCTGCGAAGCTTTTGTGTTAGAATTTCTTTAGACTCTTTAAGCCTTGTATCCGAGTCCAAGTTGTGTACACAGATACAGATTCCTTTTTTATAGATACCCCCTGAAGAATCTAAAAGAATGGAATTGAAGTGGTAAAGGGATGCTGGATGGTACGACAACTGATTCCCTAAAGATTCACCTTTGCATTTAGATATTAAAAAAGTTTTAGGGAAGTAAGGGTGAATTATCTGGAGGGGGATCAAGGGGTTGTTGGTTTGAGGTCGAAAATGTACAGTTTTCAAGCCCAAAAAAAAATTGTTAAAAAAACAAAGGGGAAAATCTCGTGGTTGTGCAATCAAGATATCCCTGACAACTAAAAGAAACATTGTTCAATAAAAAACTTTTCATCATGAAACGTAAAAATACGATCTAATCTACATAGATCACACAACGTTGTAAACAAGAAGTCATTTGATAGAACAACACAAAAAGGTTTTGTTAAACCAAATTTATTGCAATCGGGCTTGGAAAAAAGCATAAATTTAAAACCTTCTTCATCCGCGGGTTTTATATTTTTTCCTCCCAAAATTTTTCTAAACTCAAAAATATCAATATCCCAAATTTAGACAAAATTTTTCATGTTTTTCTTTTTGTGCAGAATTTTTTTTATTTTTTAAGATATTCTTTATCCGTTATTCTGATAATAAAAATTTGGGATGTAGGCGACGGATGCCTTGCCATGTACCCCAGAAATCCCCCTAATTGTTTCCTTAATAGCTAACACGACATATGATTCTTTTATTAATTTTAAGGTCCTTTTTTTATCACTTTTTAGTTCATGTAAGATTTCTTCCTTTTTGGCTTCCATTTTAAACTCAAAAATATTTACGTAAATTAATTAAACGAACTGTGCTGGTGGGGTTATTTGCAGTTTTCCCTTTCCAAAAAATCTTTGAGGGGGCTGGGCGTTTTGTTGTGTCAGTTTCTCGTAAATAATACAGGCAGATTCATTTTTACAAATTTTTTTTTTCTCATATGGGTCAACAATCCCCAAAATGGATCTGTTGCCCCGATGCGAGTGTCCCCTTTTGTTTTTCCCGGGGAATAAAGGTACCTTACTTTTTAAACCAAATGGGAATGTTTGCTGGATGAAGACCTCCCTTTAACAAAATTTATTGTTTTGTTTTTTCGATTGCTTGTACGGGTTTTAGACCTTTAAATTTTTTCTTTTTTCTTCGCGCAAAACTGAGGGGAGTCTTCTAACCCCTTCTGTGTTGCGAGAATTGCCAAACAGCCTCCTTTTGATACTGGTAGGAGAAAAGTCTTTCAGATAACTGTTTTTTAAAGTTTTCAACCAAAGGGGATCTGTGAACTCCGGAATGCCTCTTTAATGGTAACTCTTTTTTTAACAAAAATTATTCCTTTTACCTTTAAATCTTTTTTCCTTATCGACTTTTAATCATGCAGGATAAGTTAAGGGGGCCCCCGTTGATATATCATTGTAAAGCGAACAACCCCCAAAAAGCCTCTTTTGTGTAATTTCCGCATCTTTTTACTTAAGCTATACAATACTGTAAGTGGGTACTTTAAAACTTTTTTTTTC
>JAMYXO010000124.1:0-12500 GCA_033310375.1 Conus canariensis
TAAGGTAAGATAAGGTAAGTAAAGTAAGGCAAGGTCAGGTCAAGTCAGATAATGTTGCTTATAGCCCAGCCGACCGCAAGGGACCGTATCAGGGCTGTCACCGAGTTGAAGTCAACTCACAAGTCATTAAAAAAAAACAACCAAAAACAATACCCATCTCATTTCATACAACCCTTTAAAATTCACCTTCTAAGAACACGGCAGAGCTGGGTAAGGTAGTATGGTAGGATTAGTAGTGTTGACTAGGGTTAGATGGATAGTGTTGGACGAGAGTAGTCGGACGGGATAGCATATGGTACGACAGACTGAAGTAGAGACGGCAGAGTTGAGTTGGGTAGGGTAGGGTAGGGTAGGATAGGTTTGGATAAGATAGGTGGAGTTAAAACAGGACTGGACTGCAGAGGACCAGGTAAGACAGGTGATAAGACAGGCTGTAGACCAGCCACCGTGGCGAAGTGGTTAGCGTCACGAACTCCCGGCTGGGAGGTCGCGGGTTCGATTCCCATCAAAGTCGTGTGGGATTTTTCTGCCCCAACCGGCTCCTACCCAGAGTTGAGTTTGCTACGGGCTTATTTGGGAAGACTGGGACCACACAGTCGAGTTTCATCCACTTAATGGATGCGTCTCTGAGAGTGTTTCTCAAATTTCCATGACCAACACTGCAGGTGTCTGTATCTCTCGGGCCTGGTTGACACCGGGATATATTATGAAAGGAAGCGTAGAGTACAACCCTGTCATGCAGTCTCAGACCTAAATGGAAATCCGTCGCATCATCTTTATCATCCTCATTCTCATCGATCAGCATAAAGAAAAAAAAAAGAAAAAGAAAAAAGAAAGACAGACTGCAGGATCGGACAGAATTTCTTGCGTGTGGTGGGATGTGACGCCACTGCTTGATACGGCGTGGTATGGGCGATTCATGGCACAACACAGCATAAACACTAAGCCAGCTAGGAAACAACAACAACGGACAAATAACCTATCAACCAACCCAAACCACCCACAATGTCACCCCACCTCCTCCACCATCCTCACCCCTTTCCGCCCTCGCCGTCCAAGTAAGAACCTAACGGTATCACAAGAATCTACCTCCATGATTTGTCTGCAACATTTTGTCCCTGTTTCCTCCATCGCTATGCTAATCAGTCTGGATCGTTTATTCATATGCAAGGTAAAATCTCAAACTCGCGACCTAACGACACAGAGCCCTATCAAAGCTAGAAGATCAGTTCTATCTGAGTGTTATTTTATCAAAACAACAGTTAAGTCGGTTAAGATTATACCTGGAAAAGCATTAAGCTGAGAACAACCGGTGACATTTATATTTTTGCCGTGACCGGAGATTGAAACATTTGGCGGGCAGAAAATACACAAGATCAAAAAATGTTTGGAGATGCACTGTCCTATTTTAGAGCCCCCCCCCCTCCCCCCACCTCCCCTTCCGTGTTGATCACACTGTTTAGTGAATTCGTAGAGAGAACCCTGGCTTTCTGTGTGACAGCATGAATAAATTGACGCTGACACACACGGGGGCCTCTAAACTAGGATTTTGCCGAACTACGATGATGCTCTACCAGAAGGCCTAGCACCTACTGAAACAAACTCTCGGTAGTAGCGAATCAGAAGGGAGTTTACAAAATTCGGCGTATCATATATCCTGACACATAAAGCAATATACATAATCAACAAAGGAGACTGGGATAAAACAACAACAACAACGACGAAAAACAAACTTTCGTTGCCAGGCAACATTATAATCGTGTCCACTATAGATCTGTCTCCAGTTGTGCCAACAGTCAACGGGGAATAACCGAGTTGGTTGAAGGGTTGCGTCCCCTACCAATTCATTCCGGCCACCTCCCTAACATCATTAAAAAAAAAAATGCAGTGCAGACAGCCCTCATACGGGCACCTCGTAGTCAAATTCATGTCAGGCTGGTCATAGCCCAGCTATCCACGAGCTCCTCCCCCTTCCGCCCCCCCCCCCCCACCCCCCCCCCCCGCCCCGCCCTTTCCCCTTCCTTTCTCCCCTTTCGTGATCGGCTGGGCTGAGAACAACATGACTTGAAACTGTTCAACGTCTGCACGACCAATTCATAAGACGTCATCCGACGTCTTACGTTGTTCTGTGAAGCAAAATCTTTGAAGGTAGGCCAACAGCCAGCTGTCTGGTGCATCCCCTTTCCGTTTAAAACAAAACAAAACAACAGCAACAAAAGCATTTCATTGTCGCTAATATCAAGATCATGATCAGCATGGCTTTCAGGGAGGAAGGTGGCAGGACAGTTAAGACGTTCGTCTGCCTAGTCAATGTGTGAGTGGTCTGTGGGTTCGAACCCCAGCCTCACCCATTCTCCTTAGTTTGACGGGAAAATCTAACTGAACGTCAAGTCCATCGGATGGGGACGTTAAGCAAGTCGGACCCGTGTGCTTTCCTGGACCCTGCGCACGTTAAAGGAACCCACAGCAGTTGAAAATCGAAAAGGGCAGGGAGTTTTCCGGCTGCTGGCAAATTTGATTAGCTAAGCTTTATTCCCATATGGAAGCCTCATTTGGGCCTAGCCTGTAGCAGACTGGCGAGTGCGCCACTCAGTCGTGCGACCAGGGACATGCTGCTAGTTCTCCAAATTTTTGTGTTTTTTGTCTAGGCTTCCGATAGTTTTATATCTTGAAGTTTTAGTATGTTGTACATAAGGTTTTAGCGAATCAAATGACTTTAACAGACTGTGAACTTGAGTGATAGTTGGGACTTATTTTGTATGTGAAGGAGTTGGTAGGTTCAAGAAGACAGTAAGTGGGAAATTTTTAACTAGTTTGTTCATACCGCCATGGTCAAATACGCTTGTGTATGCGTGCGTGTGTGCGTGTATGCGTGCATGCGTGCATGCGTGTGTGTGTGTGTTCAGAGTGTGGGAACGTGGAAGACAGGCTGTGGGAGAGGATAAAAAGATTAGGGGAGAGGGTAAACTGGGGCACGTGCACATGTAAGTGAATTTCGATGGCTTTTTGCAAAAGACTGCAGCTTTGTTGCTGAGAGCTGTATCAAGTGTTGTATATGGCAATAAAATCTTGGACCAGTACACCCATCCTGTGTTTGAAAGGGTCTCGCTGAAGTCAACTGCCATTATGTACCTTTTCGAAATAACAGTAAAACCACATGGGGCACCTCCCCAAACTAGCATTTTTTTCTTTAAACAAATTGTCGCTTATGACATGGAGGAAGGTAGCAGGGGAGTTAAGACGTTCGCCTGCCTGCTCAATGAATGAAGGTTTTTGCGTTCCAACCCAGTCTCACCTTTTCCCTGAGGTTGACGGGACTATTGAACTGAATGTTAAGTCTTTCAGATGGGGACTATAAGCCACACGGACCTGTGTGTTTTATTGGCCTTGCACACGTTAAAGTAATCTATGGCAGTTGCAAATCCAAAACAGCGGGGAGTCCCTCCCCCACCTCCCTTCTCCCAGCTGCACTGTAACTTTTGTCAGCTAGGTTTGATTTCCATCTGCAACCCCAGTGTAGGTCTCACTCACATATT
The DNA here is from genome assembly GCA_033310375.1 of Conus canariensis. Classification (NCBI taxonomy): domain Eukaryota; kingdom Metazoa; phylum Mollusca; class Gastropoda; order Neogastropoda; family Conidae; genus Conus; species Conus canariensis. Next base: position 3,537 of record JAMYXO010000124.1, read on the forward strand.
CTAAGTTTCCTTTTCTATTGATTGTTGTCTGATATTTACATATGCCCTTCATGCACAATACGGTATCTTTGAAATCCGTTTAATCGTGTATTTGAATAGTTTAGTCAGCAATGAAGAAAATATACTTTTTCATCGTAAATGAGTAATCTCAACAACCTGTACCTACAGAGGCAATGCAATGTACCGAATGTGGAAAAACAAAGATTTTAAGACTTTTGCTCCCTCAGAGAAATGTATATTAAGAGAAAAACTGAAGGTTTTGTCTGGGGAGACACATCATGCCAGACGCTGAATGACCATGGCATCATTCAACACGAACAACCACGTTGGTCAGCTCAGGGGCATTATCGCAGCACAGGACGAATGCGAAAGCCTGGCACGATTACTTTCAGACAGCAGACTTGAGTCCATGGTGTAACCGAGCCAGGGGAGGTCATTATGACAACTGTGATTAACCGAGGAAGTCCACGTGACGTGGTGATGAACAGAGCCAAGCAACGTCCATCATGGTGAAAGCGATGGGAGGAGAGCTAAGGGGTCGTACACATGAGACCCCAGTAGACTGAGAAAACGAGAAAACGCGTTGAGACACGACAGGTAAAGGCGATCATTATGGACCTGATGGTACGAGTCTCACGACGAGACAGCTGAGATGAGAACTCGTCATAGACGACAGATGAAGGAGGACAAGGGACGTCCACACGATCGACAGAATGGCACTAACACGACGACGACACTGAAGGGAACAAACGTCCAACCTGACGAGACACTGAAGGGAATCAAGAAACGCAATCCGCGCAACACGAAGGGATCAAGAAACGTCCAACATCACGACGACAGACATGAAGGGGAATCAAGGACAACGTCCAACACGACGACAGACACTGAAGGGGAATCAAGAAACGTCCACACGACGACAGACACTGAAGGGAATCAGAAACGTCCAACACGACGACAGACACTGAAGGGGAATCAAGACACGTCCAACACGATGACAGCGATTGAAGGAGGGTCGAGGAACGTCCATCAAGACACACGCCATTGAAGGGGAACCAAGAAAAGACACACATGACGATGCTGATTGAAAGAGAGCCAACGGACGTGTATCACGAGAAGAGTGATTGAAGAGAGCCAACGGACGTGTATCACGAGAAGAGTGATTGAAAGAGAGCCAACGGACGTGTATCACGAGAAGAGTGATTGAAAGAGAGCCAACGGACGTGTATCACGAGAAGAGTGATTGAAAGAGAGCCAACGACGTGTATCACGAGAAGAGTGATTGAAGAGAGCCAACGACGTGTATCACGAGAAGAGTGATTGAAGAGAGCACGACGTTTACGAGAAGTTGAAGTCCAGAATGATGAAGAGACAAACGTGTATCACGAAGTATGAAAGAGACCGTATCACGACGAGTTGAATAGGAGAGAAGTCATAGCACAGTAAGTAGTCTATCACAACAACAGAGATTGAAGGAAAGAAGAGATACGTCCATACGACGATGAAGATTGAAGGAAAGAAGAAAAACGTCCATCACGACGACGGCATTAGAAAGAAGCCAAGAGACGTCCATCATGACGACAGTGATAGAACGGGAGAGGAGACACCTGCATCACAAGCTCCACTAACTAGCAAGATTCTTCAACCCTTCACACACACACACACACACACACACACACACACACACACACACACACACACAACACACACACCACACACAACACATACACACACACAAACACATGCGCGCATAAGGTTTGGGATGGGGAACAGAGAGATGGGCCACTGAGAAGAAATAACTAAAACTGTAAGTTACGTATCGACACAGAATAAGGTCACTGTGTCTGTTACATTCTTTCTTATATATCACTGATCATGAAAAAGAACAACTTCACACCTAACATGCTTTGAAGTTTACACTACCTGAAACAGACATGATTTGTAAGCTGATTTAAAGAAACTAATAGTGCCTTTATCCTTGATGTAATTTGGTAAGGAGTTCCAAAGGGCCTCTTGTAAGTAAGCGAGGATTGTCTTGTAAAGACCTGGGTTTTCTGATCATCGGGGTGTCTGGTCGGATTTTGCGGAAATCGTGTGGTTAGTGTAGGAACTAAGAGATTTATTATTCAATACAATACGACTGCTTTGTTGTACTCGAGTTTAAATTATAATGGAAGGATATCCAATGCTACCCATTCTTGTAATAATAATGAGGACAATTTCTATAGTGCCCATCCTAACAGCGTAGGCCACCAGGCGCGTTTCAAGTTTTAACAAATCAACATCTAAAATAAATGCATGACCTCCCTTCCCACCCTCCATACACGTACACGCACACGCATGCACGCACACGCACCAGCACGCATACACACATGCACACACACACACACACACACACACACACACACACACACACACACACCACACACGCACACACAACACACACACACACACACACACACACACACACACACACACACACACACACACACACACACACACACACACACACACTCTTGTGCGTTCGCGAGTTATAAACATATGCATACGTCACACACACACACACACACACACACACACACACACCGCGCGCGCGCGGGCGCGCGCGCGCGCACACACATACACACACACGCACGCACGCATGCATGCATGCTCACACATCCAGCACACATGCACATAGAACACATGCCTACAGACACATACGCACACGCGTGCGCGAGAGCACACCACACACACACACACCACACACACCAACACACACACACACACACACACACACACACACACACACACACACACACACACACATCACACACACATTCTGACACAATTTTGCATACATAATCACTTACATTATATAACACAGTGAACTGCTCATTCGTACACGAACAAAGTGCGTTCTTCACTCGTTAAACAAACATATTTAAGTACAAGCTTGAGAGAGCGTTTATGGATCCTGTTCAGATATTTCAGTCTATTTGTATTAGATAAGTCTTTATAATATGTCCAGTTCTTTGGTCGTTCTAGGGGTTAACACAGAGAGAAGATAGATAGATAGATAGATAGAGAGAGAGGAGAGAGAGAGAGAGAGAGAGAGAGAGAGAGAGAAAGTGACAGAGGCAGAGACAGAGAAACAGAGAGGTTGGACAGTCTCTCTCTCTCTCTCTCTCTTCTCTACCTCTCTCTCTCTCAGACAGACACATACACACACACACACACACACACACACACACACACACACACACACACACACACACACACATACACACGCACACACACACACACTGAAGGAGACAGACAGGGAGGCGAGAATGAGGTATGGAGGAGAGAGAGAGAAGAGAGAGAGAGAGAGAGAGAGAGGAGAGGAGAGGAGGAGGAGAGGAGAGAGAGAGAAGAGAGAGAGAGAGAGAGACAGGCAGACATAGACAGAGAGAGACAGAGAGAGACAGATACAGACATTCTCTCTCTCTCTCATCCTCTACTCCTACACAACACACACACACCACACACACACACACACACACACACACACACACATTTAAGGAGAGACAGGGGAGGGGGGAAAGAGGTATGGACGGAGGGGTGAGAGACAAAGAGCGAGAGAAAGAGAGAGGGGGCCTAAATAATTCTCTGTTCATAACACCAATTAGAAACAAAGAGGTTCGAGCAGTCTCTCTCTCTCTCCCCTCTCTCTCTCTCCTTCTCTCTCTCTATCCACACACACACACACACACACACACACACACACACACACACACACACACACACACAGACACGACGGAGGAGAGAAGAGAGAGAGAGAGAGGAGAGAGAGAGAGAGAGAAGAGAGAGAGAGAGAGGAGTCGTCCTTGTTGTTTTAGCATTGACGAAATAAATCCAAAAATGCTAAGGAAATTAAGAAAGACAAAACTGGTTCAATCTATCAACTATTTTCTTTTCTCTCTCTCTTTTTAAAGAGTCATATTCGAGCCAACTACCATCATGTGCCTGTGCAAAACCCTGAAGAAGACCGGTATGAGGCGCCTGTTGAAATCTAGGTAGAAAACATAGAATGTCGCTCACCCAGTCAGGGAGGAAGGTGGCAGAAAAATTAAGACGTTCGCCTGCCTAGTCAATGTGTGAGAGTCTGTGGGTTCGAACCCCAGCCTCGCCCTTTCTCCTCAGTTTGACGGGAAAATCGAACTGAACGTCAAGTCCTTCGGATGGGGACGTTAAGCAAGTCGGACCCGTGTGCTTTCCTGAACCCTGCTCACGTTAAAGGAACCCACGGCAGTTGAAAATCGAAAAGAGCAGGGAGTTTCCCGGCTGCTAGTAAAATTGATCAACTAAGCATTATTCCCATATGGAAGCCTCATTTGGGCCTAGCCTGTAGCAGACTGGGGTGGGCGCCCTCAGTCTGCGACTAGGGTCACGCTGCTAGTTCCCAAATTTTTGTGTTTTTTATCTAGACTTGAGGCAGTTTTAGGTCTCCAAATTTTAGTATGTTGTTCCTAAAGTTTTAGAGAATCGGGTGACATTGATAGACTGTGGACTTAAGTGATAGTTTGGACTTATTTTGTGTGTGAAAAAGTTGTTAGATTCAAGAGGACATTAAGTGGGAAATTTTTAACTGATTTGTTCATACTGCCATGGTCAAATACATGTTTGTGTGTTTAAGTGTGTGTGCGCTGCGCGCGGCGCGCGGCGCGCGCGGCGCGGTGTGTGTGTGTGTGTGTGTGTGCGTGTGTGTGTGTGTTCAGAGTGTGGGAACGTGGAAGACAGGCTTTGGGAGAGGAGGAAAAGATTAGGGGAGATGGTAAACTGGGCACGTGCACATAGAAGTGAATTTCGGTGGCTGTTTGAAAAAGACTGCAGCTTTGTTGCTGAGAGCTGTATCAAGTGTTGTCATATATGGCAATAACACATTGGGCTGGTACACCCATCCTGTGTTTGAAAGGGTCTCGTTGAAATCAACGGCCATCATGTACCTTTACGAAATAACAGTAAATCAACATGAGGCACATCTCCAGAACTCGCGTTTTTTTTTTCTTTAAACAAATTGTCGCTTATGACAGAGAGGAAGGCAGCAGGGGAGTTAAGACGTTCGCCTGCCTGCTCAATGAATGAAGGTTTTTGCGTTCCCACCCCAGTCTCACTTTTCCCCCTCAGTTTGACGGAGCTATTGAAGTGAATGTCAAATCTTTCAGATGGGGACTATAAGCCAATCGGACCTGTGTGTTTTATTGGTCTTGCACACGTTAAAGTAATCCATGGCAGTTGCAAATCCAAAACAGCAGGGAGCCCCTCCACATTCTTTCCTTCCTCCTCCCAGCTGACACTGGAACTATTGTCAGCTAGGTTTGATTTCCATAACGCCATAACATGTAACGCTAGTATAGGTGTCACTCACATATTCTAAACTGCCTTTTCTATTGATTGTTGTCGGATATTTACATATGCCCTTCATGCACACACACACACACACACACACACACACACACACACACACACACAACACACACACACACACACACACACACACACACACACATGGACATGCTTGCAAGCGTGTGCACGCACGCGCGCATGCACACATGCTCATGGACACAGCACACACACATAGTGCGCGCGTGCACACACACACACACCACACACACACACACACACACACACACATACACACGCACACATACACACGCACACAGCACACGCACACACGCACACACGCACACACCACACATACACACGCACACACATACACACGCACACACGCAATGCACACAGCACACCACACCAACACACACACACACACACACACACACACACACACACACACACACACTCAAACTGGTACACAATGTCGCATACATAAACACTTACACTTTATAACACGGTGAACAGCTCATTCGAAAACGAGAAAACTGCATTCTTCACCTGTCAAACCAGTAGATTTTGGTACAAGCTTGAGAGAGCGTTTATGGATCCTGTTGAGATATTTCAATATACTTGTACTACATAGGTCTTTGTAATCATATTAAGTTCTTTGGTCGTTCTAGGGCATAGGAGATAGATAGATAGATAGATAGATAGATAGAGAGAGAGAGAGAGAGAGAGAGAGAGAGAGAGAGAGCGAGAGAGAGAAAGAGACAGAAAGAGTGACAGAGACAGAGACAGAGAAACAGAGAGGTAGGACAGTCTCTGTCTAATGTTCTCTCTGTTTCGCTTCACACACACACACACACACACACACACACACACACACACACACACACACACACACCACACACACACACACGCACACACACACCCACACATGAGGAAGACAGAGAGGGGATAGGAGAACGAGGTGTGAGAGAGAGAGAGAGAGAGAGAGAGAGAGAGAGAGAGGAGAGAGAGAGAGAGAGAGGAGGGAAATAAACATTCTCTCTCTCTCACTCTCTCTCTCTCTCTCTCTCTCACATACTTTCAGAGAGATAGAGGGGGAGTGGAAAGGAGGTATTTACAGAGGGGAGAGAGACAGAGAGCAGGCTAAAGAGAGAGAGAGAGAGAGAGAGAGAGAGAGAGAGAGAGAGAGAGAGTGAGGTTAAATAATTCTCTTTTCATAACACCAATTAGACCAATGTATCAAATGATACAAAGATAGATAGATAGATAGATATAAGATAGAGAGAGAGAGAGAGAGAGAGAGAGAGAGAGAGAGAGAGAGAGAGAGAGAGAGTCGTCCTTGTTGCTTTGGCATTGACGAATTAAATCCGAAAATATGTCACCAGCCGCCGTAGCGAAGTGGTTAGCGTCGCGGACTCCCGGCTGGGAGGTCGTGGGTTCGAATCCCATCAGAAGTCATGTGGGTTTTTCTGCCCCGACCGGCTCCTACCCAGAGTTGAGTTGCTGCGGACTCAGTTGGGAAGACTGGGACCACACAGTCGAGTTTCATCCACTTAAAGATGCGTTTCTGAGAGTGTTGCTCAAATTTCATGACCAACACTGCAGGTGCCTGTATCTCTCGGGCCTGGTTGACGCCGGGATATATTATGAAAGGAAGCGTAGAGTACAGCCCTGTCATGTAGTCTCAGACCGAAATGGAAATCCGTAGCATCATCTTAATCATCCTCATTGTCATCGATCAGCATACCAAAAAAATGTCTCAAATTCTGTGGCCTTTCATGCCCTGCTCTCATGGTGACCTCAATCCTCTCCACGTCTATGGCCTTGGTTTGGTTCCGTCGGGGTCACCGGTGTCGGCGAGTCCATGGGGGCTGTCGTTGGACGGACGTGGTGGCGCCCTCCGGGGGGAGAGCTCACTCACGCCGGCTCCGCGACTAAGCAATTATTGTCGTCAGTAGGGGGCTTAGTAGGTGGTGTCCTGCGTATGTTAGATCAGAACAGGCGCCACTGAACACCACCCAAGTGACTCGGCAGCAGTGCAGTGTCTCCTCCGGTGGGTTGCCTCTTGACGACTTGACATTGACTGTTCCCTGTGGATTGCCGGTGCCGGGGCTGCGGCGGGGCCGACAGGGCTGTGGCTGTGGATGGGGTGTCGGAATGAGCGACGTGGGTGCACTGCCTCTGAGGTGGCACAGAGGTTGGGACAGAAAAAAAAAATGTTAAGAAATTGAAGATAGGCGAAAGTGATTCATTTTATAAACATTTTTTTCCCCTCTCTTCTTAAAGAGTCTTATCTGAGCCAACTGCCATCATGTGCCTGTGCAAAACCCTGAAGGAGACCGGTATGAGGCACCTGTTCAAAACTAGGCAGAAAACATAGAATGTCGCTCACCCGGTCAGGGAGGAAGGTTGCAGGACAGTTAAGATGTTCTCCTGCCTAGTCAATGCGTGAGGGTCTGTGGGTTCGAACTCCAGCCTCACCCTTTCTCCTTAGTTTGACGGGAAAATCGAACTGAACGTCAAGTCCTTCGGATGGGGACGTTAAGCAAGTCAGACCGTGTGCTTTCCTGGACCCTGCGCACGTTAAAGGAACTCACGGCAGTTGAAAATCGAAAAAGAGGGGTTTCCCGGCTGCTGACAAATTTAATTAGCTAAGCTTTATTCCCATCTGGTAGCTTCATTAGGCCTAGCCTCTAGCATACTGGGGAGTGCGCCACTCAGTCCTGCGACCAGGGACATGCTGCTAGTTCTCCAAATTTTTGTGTTTTTTTTGTCTAGACTTCCAATAGTTTTATATCTTGAAGTTTTAGTATGTTGTAAATAAGGTTTTAGCGACTTTAACAGACTGTGAACTTAAGTGACAGTTTGGACTTATTTTGTGTGTGAAAAAGTTGGTAGTTTCAAGAGGACAGATAGTGGGAAATTTTTAACTAGTTTGTTCATACCACCATGATCAAATACACTTGAGTATGCGTGCGTGTGTGCGTGTGTGCGTGCGTGCGTGCGTGTGTGTGTGTGTGTGTGTGTGTGTGTGTGTGTGTGTGTGTGTGTGTGTGTGTGTGTGTGTGTGTGTGTGTGTGTTCAGAGTGTGGGAACGTGGAAGACAGGCTGTGGGGAAGGATGAAAAGATTAGGGGAGATGGTAAACTGGGCACGTGCACATAGAAGTGAATTTGGGTGGCTGTTTGAAAAAGACTGCAGCTTTGTTGCTGAGAGCTGTATCAAGTGTTGTCATATATGGCAATAAGACACTGGGCCAGTACACCCATCCTGTGTTTGAAATGTCAACTGCCATTATGTACCTTTACGAAATAACAGGAAATCAACATGAGGTACCTCTCCAAAACTAGCATTTTATTTCTTTAAACAAATTCTCGCTTGTAACAGGGAGGAAGGTAGCAGGGGAGTTAAGACGTTCGTCTGCCTGCTCAATACATGAAGGTTTTTGCGTTCCAACCCCAGTCTCACTTTTCCCCTTCAGTTTGACAGGCCTATCGAAGTGAATGTCAAGCCTTTCATATGAGGACTATAAGCCAATCGGACCTGTGTGTTTTATTGGCCTTGCACGCGTTAAAGTAATCTATGGCAGTTGCAAATCCAAAAA
>JAMYXO010000124.1:15000-27500 GCA_033310375.1 Conus canariensis
TTATGATACTCGGAACTGATTCATTTTATAAAAAGCTTTCTTTTCACTCTGTTTTTAAAGTCTTATTCGATCCAACTGCCGTCATGTGCCTGTGCAAAACCCTGAAGGAGACTGGTATGAGGCGCCTGTTCAAATCTGGGTAGAAAACATAGAATGTCGCTCAAATGGTCAGGGAGGAAGGTGGCAGGACAGTTAAGACGTTCGCCTGCCTAGTCAATGCGTGAGGGTCAGTGGGTTCGAACCCCAGCCTCGCCCTTTCTCCTCAGTTTGACGGGAAAATCGAACTGAACGTCAAGTCCTTCGGATGGGGACGTTAAGCAAGTCAGACCCGTGTGCTTCCTGGACCCTGCACACGTTAAAGGAACCCATGGCAGTTGAAAATCGAAAGAGCAGGGAGTTTCCCGGCTGCCCTGGCAAAATTGATCAGCTAAGCTTTATTCCCATATGGAAGCCTAATTTGGGCCTAGCCTGTAGCCGACTGGGAGTGCGCCACCCAGTCGTGCGACCAGGGACACGCTGCTACTTCTCCAAATTTTTGTGTTTTTTGTCTAGACTTCACGTAGTTTTATGTCTCCAAGCTTAGTATGTTGTTCATAAGGTTTTAGTGAATCTGTTGACTTAAATAGACTGTGACCTTGGGTGATAGTTTGGACTAATTTTGTGTGTGAAAAAGTTGGTTGGTTACAGAAGACAGTAAGTGGAAAATTTTTAACTGATTTGTTCATAGTGCCATGGTCAAATACACTTTTGTGTGTATGTGTATGTGCGTGCATGCGTGCGTGCGTGCGCGGGTGCAAGTGTGTGTGTGTGTGTGTGTGTGTGTGTGTGTGTGTGTGTGTGTGTGTGTGTGTGTGTTCAGAGTGTGGGAACGTGGAAGACAGGCTGTGGGGGAGGAGGAAAAGATTAGGGGAGAGGGTAAACTGGGCACGTGCACATATAAGTGAATTTCGGTGGCTGTCTGAAAAAGACCGCACCTTTGTGCTGAGAGCTGTATCAATCGTTGTCATATATGGCAATAAGACATTAGGCTGGTACACCCATCCTGTCTTTGAAAGGGTCTCGCTGAATTCAACGGCCATTGTATATCTCAACAAGACTTGGCGACAAATCGATATGAGGCGCCTCTGTAAAACTAGCAATAAAGCATTTTTGATCTTTTAAGCAACTTTTCGCTTGGACAGGGAGAAGGTGGCAGGGGAGTTAAGTCGTTCGCCTGCCTGCTCAATGCATGAAGGTCTTTGTGTTCCACCCCCAGTCTCACCCTTTCCCCTCAGGTTGACGGGGCTATCGAACTGAATGTGAAGTCTTTCAGATGGGGACTATAAGCCAATCAGACCTGTGTGTTTTATTGGCCTTGCACACGTTAAAGTAACCTATGGCAGTTGCAAATCCAAAACAGCGGGTAGTCCCTCCCCACTCCCTCCTTTCTCGTCCCAGCCGCACTGAACTATTGTTAGCTAGGTTTGTTTTCCATCTGCAACCTCAGTATAGGTCTCACTCACATATTCTAAGTTGCCTTTTTTATTCATTGTTGTCTGATATTTACATATGCCCTTCATGCGCGTGCGCGCGCGCGCACACACACCACACACACACACACACACACACACACACACACACATGTGCAAGGCGCGCATGCACTCATGCATGCTCACGGACACAGCACACGCACATAGCACGCCACACACACACACACACACACACACATACACACACACACACAACACCACACACAACACACACATAACCATGAACAGCTCATTCGAACACAGCAAGTGCATTCTTCACTCGTCAAAACAGTATAATTTTGTACAAGCTTGAGAGAGCGTTTATGGATCCTGTTGAGATATTTCAGTAATTTGCGCTACGTAAGTTTTTGTAAATATATTAAGTTCTTGGTCGTTTAGGGCATAAGACAGGGAGAGAAGAAAGAAGAGAGAAAGAGAAGAAGAGAGAGACAGAGAACAGAGAGGTTGACAATTCTCTGTCATTTCTCTCTCTCTCACAACACACACACTGAGGAGACAGAGAAGGATGGAGAACAGGTGTGGAGAGAGAAATAGAGAGAGGAAAGGAGATGAACATTCTCTCTCCATAGGTTCAGAACATGAGTAGTGGGGGAAAACAAGTGCAGGTTACAATTCTCAGGTATAGTAATGACTTGGCAAAGATTGAAATTCAAAAAAAAAAAAAAAAAAAAATTGAAGAAGAATAAATGGGGGAATATATTTAATACGAACCTTCACTACTCCTGGAGCCTCGTATCCCTCTCAAAGGCACATAGACCGCCCTAGGCCCTCCCGACGACTCACAGGAGACAGCTGATTGTGTCTGTGTCTGGGTCAAATAGAGAAAAGAACGGGTGTTCTCCCACCAAGGATTCAAAAAAGACTGAAAGCACTCAAAGAGCAGAGCGAGGGTAGAAATGGAACAAAACAAAAGGAGAGGGAAAAAAGTGCTGAAAAACTAAAAGCATTATTCAAACAGTAAAAATGAGGGGACAAGAGCAGCTGAGGATCCATTCAAGGATGCAAGGGAGATCAAAAGATAGGAACATCTGAGGCAGTCTCTGCTGTCAATATCCCACTTCTCGTCTAAACATTGTACAAACAACCTTTACTTGACTCCAAAATCAATCCCACTGATACCAACACACACACAACAACAGACTGAAAACAATGCAGGTAACAACACACAACAATGAGGGATGACTAGAAGAAGATGGGGAAAAAGTGTAAACGAGAAACTACTATGCCGAGAGAAAGAGCCTAATGAACATTTTGTTCCTCTCCTACCTAGGTTCAGAGAGATAGAAGGGGAGGTGAAAGGAGGTATTTAATGAGGGGAGAGAGACAGAGAGCGAGAGAGAGAGAGAGAGAGAGAGAGAGAGAGAGAGAGAGAGAGAGGGGGGGGCCTGAATAATTCTCTTATCATAACACAAATTGGACTAATGTATGTAATGATACAGACAGACAGAGAGAGAGAGAGAGAGAGAGAGAGAGAGAGAGAGAGAAGAGACAGAGACAGAGACAGAGACAGAGACAGATGACAGAGAAACAGAGAGGTTGGACAATCTCTCTGTCATTTCTCTCTCTCTCTCTCTCTCTCTCTCTCTCTCTCCACACACACACACACACACACACACACACACACACACACACACACACACACACACACACACACACACACACACACTGAGGGAGACAGAGAGGAGATGATGTGGCGGAGAGAAACAGAGAGAGGGAGGGAGATGAACACACCCTCTCTCTCTCTCTCTCTCTCTCCTCTCTCTCTCTCTCTCTCTCATACATTCAGAGAGATAGAGGGGAGGCGAAAGGAGATATTTAATGAGGGGAGAGAGACAGATCTCTTATCATAACACCAATTGGACTAATGTATGTAATGATACAAAGAGAGAGAGAGAGAGAGAGAGAGAGAGAGAGAGAGAGAGAGAGAGAGAGAGAGAGAGAGAGAGAGAGAGAGAGATCCTTGTATGTTTTGGCATTGACGAATTAAATCCGAAAATGTTCAGAAAATTCTACACGAAACCGATTCAATTAAAAAAAAAAAATTCACTATCTTTTCAAGTAGTCTTATTCGATCCAACTGCCGTCATGTGCCTGTGCAAAACCCTGAAGGAGACCGGTATGAGGCACCTGTTTAAAACTAGGTAGAAAACATAGAGTGTTGCTCACCCAGTAGGGAGGAAGGTGGCAAGACAATTAAGACGTTCGCCTGTCTAGTCAATGCGTGAGGGTCTGTGGGTTCGAACCCCAGCCTCGCCCTTTCTCCTCAGTTTGACGGGAAAATCGAACTGAACGTCAAGTCCTTCGGATGGGGACGTTAAGCAAGTCGGACCCGTGTGCTTCCTGGACCCTGCGCACGTTAAAGGAACCCACGGCAGTTGAAAATCGAAAAGAGCAGGGAGTTTCCCGGCTGCTGGTAAATTGATTAGCTAAGCTTTATTCCCACATGGAAGCCTCATTTGGGCCTAGCCTGTAGCAGACTGGGGATGGGTGCCCTCAGTCATGCGGCCAGGACACACTGCTAGTTCTCCAAATTTTTGTGTTTTTTTCTAGACTTGAGGTAGTTTTAGGTCTCCAAGTTTTAGTATGTTGTTCCTAAGGTTTTAGTGAATCGGGTGACTTTAATAGACTGTGAACGTAAGTGATAGTTTGGACTTATTTTGTGTGTGAAAAAGTTGATTGGTTCAAGAGGACAGTAAGTGGGAAATTTTTAACTGATTTGTTCATTCCGCCATGGCTGTAATGGCCCATAACTGGGTTTTTTTTCTTTTTTTTATGAAATGTCTCAGAAAGATACTTGGCCGATCTTTGTGAAAATTAGCAGGTATGTTCATTATGGGTCACGGATCATGCCCGACGTTTTAGTTTACCGTTATGGCCGTTACTAACGGCTATAACAACCCATAAGGTTTTTCTTTTTTATGGAATATCTCAGAAAGTACTTGGTCGATCTTTCTGAAAATTTATAGTTATTATGGGTCACGGATGATGCGCGATGTTTTGTTTTACCGTTATAGCCGTTACTAACGGCTATAACGGCCCCTAACGGTTTTCCTTCTTCATGGAATATTTCAGAAAGTACGTGGCCGATATTTCTGAAAATTTGTAGGTATGTTCATTATGGGTCACGGATGATGCCCAGTGTTCAAATTTACCGTTATAGCCGTTACTAACGGCCCATAATGGTTTTTTTCTTTATGGAAAATCTCAGAAAGTTCTTGGCGGATCTTTCTGAAAATTTATAAGTATGTTCATTATAGGTCACAGATGATGGCCGATGTTTACCAGAATAGCCATTACTAACGGTTACAACAGCCCAAGACGGTTTTTCCTCTTTATGGAATATATCACGCGTATTCAGGATATACTGGGAGTACGTTTATATGCTTTGCATCTTGTTTTTTTTATTACTTAGTGATTATGAAAGGTCGTTGCAGTTTAGAGCTTGTTCGTCGTCCTCATATCTTACGTCTATAATTTATTTCCATTCATCAGCAAGATTTTTGAAGGTGTTAGTATTTTATGCTCTTTTGATGGTAATGGGTAATCTATTCCACAAAGGTGCAATCTAATTTATGTTATGCATACTTTGTCGATGCTGTTTCTTGTCGTTACGTCATAACTTGATAATTTGAAGCAGTCAAGCACACTTGAATCAATATCTCTTTTGGGAACATCCTGAAGGTTTGAATAAGATAATCCGAAATTCTTTTTGCGTTTAAAGTGTGAAATTTGAAGTGTTTCAGTCTCATCCCATATGAATAATTTTGAATTCCTTGTGCTGATTTTATTGCTTTTCATTGCGCGTTCTCAGTCAAGGCTGACTGCCTTTTCAAATATGGATAGCAAACAGTATCACCGTATATTGTCTCACTAGGCCCTTGTACAAGTTTGGAAATATGCCCTTGTCTCTGAATGAAAAGGCCTTTCTTACAGTACAAGGGGTTTTATTTGATTTGTAGACCGCATTTGAATAGAATGATCAAACCTCTAGTCTTTACCATTTAAATCCTTCTCGTAAGCGCAGATTTTTAAGTAAGATATTTACACCTTTACAAGTTTACAAAGAGGGCTTAACTTTCCTCAGCACCGGATCTCACACTCCACCGACTTATTGGCCAGTTCTTCTAGCTTGTGGATGGAAGAGTTGTGCGGTCCTGGGAAGAGCAAGCAGTCTTTGGTGAGCTGTCGAAACTTTGATGCCCCCGAAGCTGCTTATGACGCAGGAGATCAATGAGTGTGGCGCGGTTCCTTGGGGGATTCCCACCTCAGCGATTTTTTCTTCTGATGTCAGTTCCTCCGCTTAGCAGAACTTTCACTGCTCCTTGACCCCTACCGCCTCTTCCCCTCTCTCCTCTCACACACACCACACACCACACACACACACACACACACACACACACACACACACACACACACACACACACACACACACACTTTGGAAACTAAACCTAGCAGTGCCGTCGGAAGATCTTTTGCATCGGGAAGGAAGAGCAGGAGGTGAGGTGGGGTGGGGTGGGGTGGGGGTGGAGGGTCAGCCAGAGTTGACGAAGACGTCATCGCAGTCTATCGCATTTTTTGTTGTTGTTTTTGTTTTATTCTTTCATCAACCTGAATATACTGGTCTTGCTGCATAAATTTATCAGTCAATTTTCAACATTGCCCACCGCAGAGCAGATCTTGAAACTAACTGTTGAATGTATTTGGATTGATTGAAGTAAAAAGAAACTCCAAATCACCGCCATCATTAATCGGAAATTTACATAGAAACCCATATTCCACGTACGAATGGTATGACAATTTTGTACAAATGATAGATCAGATCTGTCACAAAAATTCAAACATTCTACTATTATGAGACTTTAATATTGACATGTTAAAACAACAACCAGCTTAGACAAGTATTCTGTCACTTCAAGCACTTCAGTTAGTACAAACCCCAACGAAAATAATAAAACAACTGCGACTCTTACTGACCATATATGCACAAACAACAAATCTGCGATATTAGATGTTACAATGGTACATCTCGGTATCAGTGACCATTGTCCAGTCTTTGCACGTGGTCATTCAGGCTTCCAAAACCACTACCCAAAGATCAAACGACCATCCAATACCGCTCTTTCAAAACGTTTAATGAAAGAAAACATTTCATTTCACTTAACTCATGGCTTTCATAACCAATCACAGATGACAGGAGTTGTCTTTTTTTTTTTTTTTTTTAAATTTCAGAAAGACGTTTGATTTTGTTGATTATTCCGTTCTTCTAAAGAAACTGTCTATCTGTTTGAACCCTTCCTCGACACTCTCATTATTCCAATCGTACTTGAATGACAGGACTCAGTATGTACTGCTTAATGGCAACATCTCCTCTTCAGACTTTGTCAGACTTAGAGTTCCACAAGGTTCAGTGCTAGGCCCCCTTCTATTCTGCATCATCATCAATGATTTACCATTATCCATATTCGATGAAAAAAAAATCATGACATTTATTTGCTGATGACTTGTCACCACACACGGTAGTGATCTACAAACAATAGAGACCTCTCTCCTGGAAAGTCTAAATGTGTCAGACTGGTGTGATTCAAACTCAGTGGTCATACTCCAGTCAAAACCAAATCTGTGATTATAACCACTCGCCAAAAGCACCAATTGGCTTCTCTTTGCCTAAACTTCAGTTTCAGGGTAACGATAGATAAAGAATTGAAGTAGCAATCCCATCTCAATGATCTATGCATATTATCTAAAAAAAAAAACAAACAAAAAACAAAAAACCCCTGTTATCTCAGCTTAAGAGGCATGTCAGCACCACTGCGCTTAAACTTTATTTCAACGCACACATAATGTCTCACATCAATTACGCTTCAACAATATGGGATGGGAGTAGTGATATCCACAACAAACCAAAACAAACAAAACAAACGAACAACGACAAACAAAAAAAGGACTGAATTCTCTCTATTGACGTGCTGCGAAGCTACTCCTTCTCGCTGTACTTCTAATATCAGATGAAAAATTAAAGCACTAAACATACTTCCATTGAATAAACAACTTTGGATTTCAACAAGGCATCATTCATGTTTAATATTTAGACAGGTACCATGCCATGTTATGTCAATGCCCTTTTGACAAGACTGGACAACTCTTCTGTCTCGGAGAAGTTCGCTCTCCCCTACCCACGCATCGATCAACACAAAACAAGTCTAGCTTGCTCTGGACCATATGTCTGGAACTCACATCCACCGAGTCTACAAAGCACAAAAACGTTAAACCATTTCAAGAAACATTCACATAAACATTTTATGTCTCAATAATTTGATCATCCTATTAAAACCATTAATTTCCATTCGCAAAGTCTTCTGTAAACCATACTTTGAACACACCGCCTGAACACGTGACCCACTCCATTAAACCGCTCATCCCCACTCCCACTGCCTCTCCTAACCCTCTTCCCCTCCCTCTGTCAACCATTCTCTCTGTTGTTGTTTTCGCACTTTCTTTTTTTTCGTTGGTCCTTCTGTTTGACTACCCACCGTGTCATTATTACGTTTTGGAATAGTCTGCTTGTCACCGTAGAATTACATTACAGCGTTCTTATGTTGGATTAGCAGTGCGAATGTTACGTGTTGGAATAATGTATGCATGACTAGGACCGATTGTAAGACTAGGCCTGACCCTGAAGTCTTCATCCTTGAGTATTAACGATTAATCGATCTCTCTCTTTCTCTGTCTGTCTACCAATCAGTCAATTGATCTGTGTTGTGTGTGTGTGTGTGTGTGTGTGTGTGTGTGTGTGTGTGTGTGTGTGTGTGAGAGAGAGAGAGAGAGAGAGAGAGAGAGAGAGAGAGAGAGACAGACAGACAGACAGACAGACAGACAGAGGGCATGCGCGTGGTACCAGGACGGACGTCAGTTCCTGTGTGATGCGAGTCAGTGTAGTAGTATGCGTGCTGCCACACACACTTGAAAAGCCCATCCATAATCGTAAGTAATCATTTTATTATTTTTTTTCCCCACACACATCTACGTTTATGTACATATCACAGATTTAATTTTCTTATGGCACTCCTTCAGTCAATTATCCATGGACATTTCATAGATTACTTGCGGTGACAGTCACCAGGAGCAAATGAGTCGATTACATAATTGTTTCATTTTACTTTAAAATCGGACAAAAAGTGATGCAGGCACGGTTGGCAAACATGAATACACTCACCAAGACAAAGGCACCATCAGAGAGTATATACAAAGCAATCTATGAAAGACAAAAAAAAAAAAAAAAAAAAAAAAAAAAAAAACGAAACAAAGGAAATCCAAATGATTGAAAAAATACTGATGTACATTTAAATGTTTCTTGTTGTTTTTAAACAACAACAAAAACGGCAAGGTACACCAGCATTTTCTATATTGAAAATCAGAGAGAGAGAGAGAGAGAGAGAGAGAGAGGAGAGGGGGGGAGAGAGACGAGGCGAGCGAGCGAGCGAGTGAGAGAGAGAGAGAGAGAGAACAGACAGGACAGACAGACAGACAGACAGAGACAGAGATTCAATTTTATCATGGTAATGAGTTAAGAATAATAATTTACAGATTTTTTTTTCATCCAACCCCGAGGCAAAAATATACAAACAAAAAAATAACGAATCGCAGGTGAATGCGGAATGATCCCGAGCGTACGTAATAGGAACATGTTACACCATGCAACATAAATTATACAATGTAATCAACATGAACGACAAACGAGCGAGATACAGAGACATACTGATCAATAATCAGCCTACTATATTGGTGAAAAGGAGGGAAAAGTGTGTGAGGGTGTAGGGAGTTGGGAAAAGGAGAGGTGGGCCAATAACAATCGTAACACATTATATCAAAACATGCGGATAACGTTTTTTTGTTTTTTTTTTTATCAATTAAACTCACAAGTTACAACTTTGTATGGTGATGTTTATGTATGCGTTAACTTTTGAACTGAGGATTAAACGATTATATGATAAAAGTATGAAATTGTACGTTATTGTGTTATGAATGTGGGCTGCAAAAAAAACGTGAAAAGTTTTGCTGATTTTTTTTCACAGAGAGAGAGGAGAGAGGAGAGACGAGATGAGAGAGAGAGAGAGATAGAAGAGAGAGACAGAGAAGACAGAGAGAGACAAGAGACAGAGAGACAGAGACAGAGAGACAGAGACAGAGAGAGTAGCTTCTGTTACGTTCTCAGTTCAGATTCGTTATCTTAATGCCGTTGATGTTCGTTCCTTTGAATCTGAGGTTAACGTAGATAAACAGCTAGAAAGCGTTTGTATTGGGGCACCGAAGGTCTTAAGTGATACAGAAAGAGCAATTACTCAAAACAGATTTCTAACCATAACCACCTTGGATCTGTCATTGATGTAGGTGTGTGTTGTGTGTGTGTGTGTGTGTGTGTGTGTGTGTGTGTGTGTGTGTGTGTGTGTGTGTGTGTGTGTGTGTGTGTGACACACACACACACACACACACACACACAACACACACCACACACACACACTCTCTCTCTCTCTCTCTCTCTCTCTCTCTTTCTCTCTCTCTCTTTTTCTCTCTCTCTCTCTTACTCGTTCTTTCACTCTGCTTTTCGCCCTGCCTTTTTAGAAAAGAGCACAATAGGACTCTAAAATTATCACACAATATCGGAAGCAAACGCAATTAGTTTATATAGTATTACGGAAAAAAACAACTGTTACAACCTGTTAACGCTTCAGAATTCCTTGCCCCTCCACATTCCAACTCACCCCCCCCCCCCTTAAACAAAACACTCCACCCCCCACCCACCCCTCCGTCCCCACCCCCATGCTCATCCCCCAATTCCTTTTCCACTCTCGACAGGTATGAAGCTTCATACGTCGAATTCACCCCTGGCTTTGTTCTCATCCACGAGCCTGGAGCGCCTGTTCCAGTGGATGTAAGGGGGCTTGGTACCCCCCACCGCCTCCCCCTCCCCCTCCTCTGCTCGTCGTTGACCGGACGTCGCCATCTTGTCATCTCGGATGTCCAGAATCAAGTCGATCCGCACCGGCCCATTGTGACCCTGTTTCTTTTTGGGCTTCTTGTGGACGCCGTCCTCCGTAGGAGTTCTCTCCCTTTTGGAGGTGCCGTTGAGCACGGCGAGAGTGTTGGCGGCCCCTTCCTCTTTCTCGGCCAGAAGGTCGTCCATCCTCTTGGCTTTCTTCTTCTTCTTCTTCCTCTTCTCTTTCTTGTGGGATTTATGAGCTCGCGGAAGGTGCTGGGGCCCGTTCGGTTCTGCGCTGTCGTCGTCTGGCAGCGGGAGGTCGAAGGCGGGGTTCGGACGGTTGTTGAACCAGTCATCGCCGGTTTCCGCATCCGGGATGGATTCCGGAAGCATGAAGTTGAGATGGCCCGGCCTAGCGGCGGCTGGACGTCTGGCGGAGAGGGAGGTTGGGTTGACTTGTGTGTTCCCCTGTCCGGTTCGTCGTGGAGGTCGTCGTCGGGGTCGTCCTCGTGAGGCAGTCTGAAGTGGTCCACCACCACGTCTTCTACTACCCAGGTCTGCATGAAGGACTCCACCTTGTCGTCCATTTGGGTCATGAAACGCGGGGCGCTCGTGTCCACCTGAAAGTATGCGGTTGATTGTAGCACACAGACACAGACACAGACACACAGACACAGACACAGACACACATACACACAGACCCACATACAAAACACACACACACACACACACACAGCACACACACACACACACACACACACACACACACACACACACACACACACACACACACACACACACACACACACACACACACACCACACACAGACAGAGCGAAAACGCTTTCCTTTATGATTTACTCCACTCAGGCTGAACTCTTCTTCTAAAAATCCAATAAAAGAAATATCACCAGAAGATTAGAACCTTCATTTTGCAAATGTTGCTGATACCATAACAACAAATGATAAAACTGATTGACAAAAGCTACAACAACACTGTCGTTCAAAAAACATCACTTCAGTTTTCACCATACCGTCGTTTTCAATAAATGAAGTATTTAATGGGTTGCTGAATTTAAATCAATCAGGAACCAGACCCTTGGACGGAATCGATGGAAAGATATGAGAAACTGTTCAACTGTTATCGCTAATACACTCACCTATGCTTAGAATGTGTGCATTGAAAAAGAATATCTTCCCATAAAATTGAAACAAGCCAAATTTATACTTTTGTTCAAGAATTAAGATCCCGCGAATGCCTCTAGCTATAGACCTATCTCAATTCTTTCCCTCTTGTCAAAACCACTTGAAAGACATGTTCAAATATGTGTACATTCTCACATGAAATTTCATAATCTAAGTCATGAAAATCAATAAAGTTTTCGACAAATAACTCTTGCCGTACATCACTTATACAACTTATAGATAAACGTCTATCTAATGTAAACAACAATTGTTTTGCTGGAGTTCTTTTTGTTGATTTTGTTAAAGATTTTGACGTTATCAGCCATTCGCATCTTATAAAAATCATACACATTACAAATTATCAAATAAGGTTCTAGATTTTATTAGATATTTTCTAATTGATAGTCCACAACTTGTTGAAATGAGGTCTGAGTTACTCCCTTTGAAATGTGGTATTCCTCAAGGATCTGTGTCAGGACCGCTCTTATTTTCTATCTACATAAATGATTCACCTTTATGTATAAAGTACGGTCGTGAAATGTTTGCTGATGGCACTTCACTAATATTAAAAAGTGCTAATCCTACCTATTTAGTAAAACAACAACAACAACAACAAACAAACAAACCCTCAGAGCAGTATGAATAGATTTAATTACATGGGCAGAAATGAACCATATGGCCTTCAATGCAGATAAAAGTAAATGCATGTTTGTGACGACACGTCAGAAACGGCAGAAAATGAGTTCCCCGTTTGCGTCGTTATATGTCAAAGATCGAAGAGGTAACATCTCATAAAGTGTTAGGGGGTAT
>JAMYXO010000124.1:30000-37500 GCA_033310375.1 Conus canariensis
GCCCGTGAAGAGGATGGCGAAGAACTGCAGGTTGTTGGAGACCTTTAGGTGCTGGCGTACGCCAGAAGGGGCAACAGGATCAGCATCAGGAAGACCAAAGTGCGGCCGAAGCGACCCAGGGCCCGCAGGTAGGCCTCCTCCACCCGCCCAGGACTTCCAGGACACGAGATGGTGGTCGTGTGTTCTAGGAACTTCTTGGGGATGTACGGGATGTCGTCCTGAACACCACGGCCAGGGTGGTGGGTGTAGGTCTCAGTTTCAAGTAAGGTAAGGTAAGGTAAGGTAAGGTAAGGTAAGAGGTAGAGGTAAGGTAAGGGTAGGGTATAAGGTAAGGCATGGTAAAGTAAGGTTTGGTAAGGAAAGGTAAGGTAAGAAAAGGGAAGGTAAGGAAAGGTAGGGTAAAGTAAGGTAAGGTAAGGTAAGGTAAACTAAGGTAAGGTAAAGTAATGTAAGGTAAGATAAGGTAAGGCAAGGTAAAGTAAGGTAAGGTAAAGTAAGGTAAGGTTAGGTAAGGAAAGGTCAGGTCAGGTCAGGTCAGGTCAGGTCAGGTCAGGTATAAGGTAAAGGGAAGGTAGATAAGGTTAGGTAAGGTATGGTACGGCAAGGTAAGGTAAGGTAAATAAGGGAAGGGAAGGGAAGGCAAGGTAACGTAAGGTAAGGTCAGTAAGGTAGGGCAAGGTAAGGTACGTAAGGTAAGGTAAGTAAAGCAAGGTAAAGTAAGGTAAGGTAAGATAAGGTAAGGTAAGATAAGGTAAGTAAAGTAAGGCAAGGTCAGGTCAAGTCAGATAATGTTGCTTATAGCCCAGCCGACCGCAAGGGACCGTATCAGGGCTGTCACCGAGTTGAAGTCAACTCACGTCATTAAAAAAAAAACAACCAAAAACAATACCCATCTCATTTATACAACCCTTTAAAATTCACCTTCTAAGAACACGGCAGAGCTGGGTAAGGTAGTATGGTAGGATTAGTAGTGTTGACTAGGGTTAGATGGATAGTGTTGGACGAGAGTAGTCGGACGGGATAGCATATGGTCCGACAGACTGAAGTAGAGACGGCAGAGTTGAGTTGGGTAGGGTAGGGTAGGGTAGGATAGGTTTGGATAAGATAGGTGGAGTTAAAACAGGACTGGACTGCAGAGGACCAGGTAAGACAGGTGATAAGACAGGCTGTAGACCAGCCACCGTGGCGAAGTGGTTAGCGTCACGAACTCCCGGCTGGGAGGTCGCGGGTTCGATTCCCATCAAAGTCGTGTGGGATTTTTCTGCCCCAACCGACTCCTACCCAGAGTTGAGTTTGCTACGGGCTTATTGGGAAGACTGGGACCACACAGTCGAGTTTCATCCACTTAATGGATGCGTCTCTGAGAGTGTTTCTCAAATTTCCATGACCAACACTGCAGGTGTCTGTATCTCTCGGGCCTGGTTGACACCGGGATATATTATGAAAGGAAGCGTAGAGTACAGCCCTGTCATGCAGTCTCAGACCTAAATGGAAATCCGTCGCATCATCTTTATCATCCTCATTCTCATCGATCAGCATAAAGAAAAAAAAAAGAAAAAAGAAAGACAGACTGCAGGATCGGACAGAATTTCTTGCGTGTGGTGGGATGTGACGCCACTGCTTGATACGGCGTGGTATGGGCGATTCATGGCACAACACAGCATAAACACTAAGCCAGCTAGGAAACAACAACAACGGACAAATAACCTATCAACCAACCCAAACCACCCACAATGTCACCCCACCTCCTCCACCATCCTCACCCCTTTCCGCCCTCGCCGTCCAAGTAAGAACCTAACGGTATCACAAGAATCTACCTCCATGATTTGTCTGCAACATTTTGTCCCTGTTTCCTCCATCGCTATGCTAATCAGTCTGGATCGTTTATTTGTATGCAAGGTAAAATCTCAAACTCGCGACCTAACGACACAGAACCCTATCAAAGCTAGAAGATCAGTTCTATCTGAGTGTTATTTTATCAAAACAACAGTTAAGCCGGTTAAGATTATACCTGGAAAAGCATTAAGCTGAGAACAACCGGTGACATTTATATTGCCGTGACCGGAGATTGAAACATTTGGCGGGCAGAAAATACACAAGATCAAAAAATGTTTGGAGATGCACTGTCCTATTTTAGAGCCCCCCCCCCCCCCCCCACCTCCCCTTCCGTGTTGATCACACTGTTTAGTGAATTCGTAGAGAGAACCCTGGCTTTCTGTGTGACAGCATGAATAAATTGACGCTGACACACACGGGGGCCTCTAAACTAGGATTTTGCCGAACTACGATAATGCTCTACCAGAAGGCCTAGCACCTACTGAAACAAACTCTCGGTAGTAGCGAATCAGAAGGGAGTTTACAAAATTCGGCGTATCATATATCCCGACACATAAAGCAATATACATAATCAACAAAGGAGACTGGGATGAAAAAACAACAACAACAACAACAACGACGAAAAACAAACTTTCGCTGCCAGGCAACATTATAATCGTGTCCACTATAGATCTGTCTCCAGTTGTGCCAACAGTCAACGGGGAATAACCGAGTTGGTTGAAGGGTTGCGTCCCCTACCAATTCATTCCGGCCACCTCCCTAACATCATTAAAAAAAAAAAAATGCAGTGCAGACAGCCCTCATACGGGCACCTCGTAGTCAAATTCATGTCAGGCTGGTCATAGCCCAGCTATCCACGAGCTCCTCCCCCTTCCGCCCCCCCACCCCCCGCCCCGCCCTTTCCCCTTCCTTTCTCCCCTTTCGTGATCGGCTGGGCTGAGAACAACATGACTTGAAACTGTTCAACGTCTGCACGACCAATTCATAAGACGTCATCCGACGTCTTACGTTGTTCTGTGAAGCAAAATCTTTGAAGGTAGGCCAACAGCCAGCTGTCTGGTGCATCCCCTTTCCGTTTAAAACAAAACAAAACAACAGCAACAAAAGCATTTCATTGTCGCTAATATCAAGATCATGATCAGCATGGCTTTCGGGGTGGAAGTCTGAATGTGTGTGTGCGTGTGTGTGTGTGCATGTGTGTGTATGTGCATGCATGCATGCGTGCGTGGGTGCGTGCGTGAGAGGGTACGTTTGTGTGTGTGTGCGTGCGCGCGCGCGAGCGCGCGTGTGTGTATGCGTGCGTGCCTGCATGCATGCGTGCGTGCGTGCCGCGCACGTGCGTGCGTGCCTGCATGCATGCGTGCGTGCGTGCCGCGCACGTGCGTGCGTGCGTGTGTGCGTGCGTGCGTGTGCGTGCATGCTTGCGTGCGTGCACGCGCGCGCGTGTGTTTAAGCGTGTACTGCCATTATTATGTTTTTCCTTCAGTACACCTTTTGTAGGCTTACTAACGACTTTTGACTGGTGCTTTATGAGCAGGTGCCCTATCCACACTCCACGCCACAGACCCACTGGGGAACGCCTCTAACCTTGTCCAGGAAGAGCGCGAGACTTCTGGTCCTCATCCGCAGAGCGTCGTTCTTCATGAGGAAGAGCTTCTTCTTCTCGTACTCCTCCTGGTCCTTGCCCGTGCGGCCCTTGGCGTCGGCCGCGGAGCTGGGCACAATCTTGAAGATCTTGTTCTGCTCGCGCCAGTCCTTGTTGGCCTCCTCCTTCAGGTCCTCCTCCTCGATGGCTTTCACGTAGCCCAGTACCGTGGCGTGGTGGGTGGCGTATGTGTTGTTCACCTGCCGTGAGGGAGAGGGAGGGGGGGTGGGGTGGCAAGAGAGAGAGAGAGAGAGAGAGAGAGAGAGAGAGATAGAGAGAGAGAGAGAGCGAGAGAGAGAGAGAGAGAGAGGGAGTTGTATGTGTTACTCGTGCAAGCACACCCGAGCGCGCTTGCACCGACAGACAGACAGACAGACAGACAGACAACACACACACACACACACACACACACACACACACACGCGCGCGCGCGCGCGCGCGCACTCACACTCAAACAGATACTCCAACACACACACTCTCTCTCTCTCTCTCTCTCTCTCTCTCACACACACACACACACACACAACACACACACACACACACACACACACTCGCTTATGTACTGTGTGTGTGTGTGGTGTGTGTGTGTGTGTGTGTGTGTGTGTGTGTGTGTGTGTGTACTATCTTTCTCCTCTCCCTCCCTCTCTCTCTCTCAAACCCGAGCGCGCGCACGAACAGACATACAGACAGATAAACACACACACATGCACTGACGCACACACGCGCGCGCACGCACTCACACTCACACACATACCCCAACACATAAATCATTCTTTCTCTTTCTGTCTATCTGTCTGTCTGTCTGTCTGTCTCTCTCTCTCTCACACGCACTTACGTACGCGAGCGCGCGCGCACACACACACACACACACATATACACACACACACACACACACACACACACACACACACACACACACACACATGTCCCACTCTACCACCCACCCACCCCACACACAGACACACAAACACTCACCCACCGACCCACCCACCCATGCACACACCCAGACCCCCCCCTCCCCCCCCCCCTACACACACAGAGAGACGGACCAGTCTGAAGGCATCCCTGATGTAGACCACGAGGAGCACGAGGATGGTGAAGAACCTCATGAGGAAGGCGATGTTGATGATCAGCTGCACGATGGCAACGATCAGCACGTGGATCAGGAAGTTGAGGGCCAGCACTAGCACGCCGAAGACGTCCACCAGAGTGATCACAAACAGCACGTTCTCCATCTGGGCCCACACCGACATTTCAGCCTGAAGCAGAACAAAATAGTGACGATTTACACACACGCAAAAGTTAACTCGTTGTCTGTGGCAAATAAGAAATGTTAACAACAACAACAACAACAACAACAACAGCAACGATGCTGCTGCTGCTGCTGCTGCTGCTGATGATGATGATGACGACAACGACAACGACATCAACAACAACAATGCTGCTGCTGACGACAACGACAACGACAACAACAATAATGATGATGATGACGACGACGACGACAACAACGACAACAACAGTAACATTGATGATGATGACGATGACGACGACGACGACGATGATGATGATAATGATGATGGTGATAATGATGATTATGATGACGATGGCGACAACGACGACGACAACGACGATGATGATGATAATTATTTACTCAGTGCCTTATTCAGATGCTCTGTTCTACGTATTTTACAAAAGAAACAAACCGAAAAAAAAAGATATATTTTCAGTCTATTTAATATCCCTGAAGTGGAAGATAGGTGGGCATGCGCATAACCCACTGGCCTGAGAAGTACCAGAATCCCGGGGTTGTGTTTGGGACAGGCTGTTTTCTCTCCTCTTTCCATTAGACCTACAGTGCTGGTCCGAGCACTAGTCTTTCAGATGAGATAATACACCGAGCTACCGTGCACAGCATGTATGTAGGCATCATTCTGTTGAATAATCAAAGTTTCTTATGGGTAAGGTAAGGTAAGGTAAGGTAAGGTAAGGTAAGGTAAGGTAAGGTAAGGTAAGGTAAGGTTGCTTATAGCCCAGCCGACCGCAAAAGGTCATATCAGGGCTGTCATCCCGTTGAAGTCAACTCACAAGTCATTTAAAAAAAAAGGAAAAAAAAAAACCCCTCATTCACCCAACCCTTTAAAATACACCTGAAAACACACCGGAAATTTTGTTAAAAATCCTTCTTCTGTGAAATCTTAGATCAGATGAAAAAATGTTGATTTTTTCAGAATCCAAAGACTACATCATGAAGGACATTTCTGAACAAGGTTTTTATGGAGTCTGCTGTAAAATGCTTATGTCTCAAATTATGCAGGTCCCAACACTCTGAGAGAATGTGTTTCACTGTGAGTGGTACATGACATGGAAAACACCACGGAGCTTCTTCACCTTTTAGAAGATAAGAATGGGTGTAAAAGGAGTGGCCTGTTTGCAAACGGCACAAGACTGTTTCTAATTCACGACCGCCTCGGGAACATGGTAAAAACTCTTCTAAGTTTGGATGGATTTTGAACAGTTTGCTATTCGTCTGTCAGTTCTGTTTCTCTTGCCAGAGGTCCTTGACGTAAGCCTGGGCTTTGGATTTCAGATCAGTGTGAAGGACAGACAATCTGCTTTGTTACTGATAAACAAACACACCAGCAGGCAGGGAACAAAGGAAACAAATATGCGCAACCTTGCACTAAGGCCTCGTGCTCTCTCTCCTCTCTCTCTCTCTCTCTCTCTCTCCTCTTTCACACACACACACACACACACACACACACACACACACGTAAGAGAGAGAGAGAGAGAGAGAGAGAGAGAGAGATCGTCCTTGTTGTTTTGGCATTGACGAATAATGTCAAAAAATTGTTTAAGAAAGTAAGAACGACGAAACTGACATTTGTTATAAAAAATTTTTCACTCTCTCTCTCTCTCTCCTCAAAGAGTCTTATTCGAGCCAACTGCCGTCATGCGCCTGTGCCAATTCCTGAAGGAGATCAGTATGAGGCGCCTGTTCAAAACTAGGTAGAAAACAGGCAATGTTGCTCACCCGGTCAGGGAGAAAGGTGGCAGGACAGTTAAGACGTTCGCCTGCCTAGTCAATGCGTGAGGGTCTGTGGGTTCGAACCCCAGCCTCGCCCTTTCTCCTCAGTTTGACGGGAAAATCGAACTGAACGTCACGTCCTTCGGATGGGGACGTTAAGCAAGTCGGACCCGTGTGCTTTCGCGCACGTTAAAGAACCCACGGCAATTGAAAATCGAAAAGAGCAGGGAGTTTCCCGGCTGCCCTGGCAAAATTGATTAGCTAAGCTTTATTCCCATCTGCAAGCCTCATTTGGGCCTCGTTCACACGTTCCGACACTGCCCCTGTGTTAATCCTGTTACCTTAATGACCTTATTGTCATATACCTTCACACACTGCCACTTTGTTATTGCTGTTACCTTAATAATATCATTATTGTATACCTTAACACACTGCTGTGTTCGTTCTGTTATCTTAATGATCTCATTATCCTTTACCATCAGACAGTGCTGTGTTCAACTTGTTACCTTAACGATCTCATTATCGTCCTACGAAAAGACCTGCCGCCTAGTAGTGGACAACGAGCTCGAAGCTACAGTCTGTGATAATAATGTACAGCCGTCGTGTTGTACGTGTATCTGGGCTGGCCCACTGTAGGCTCTTGTCCTCTATATTCAGACTCCCCTCCCCCCAACCCCCTTTGTTCCATGAAACAGTTGAATTCCATCAATGGGCGTTCAAAATCGGCACGCACACAGACAGGCAGGTACCAAACGTTGCATGAATAAACACCTTCATTCTCGCACGCATCTTGTTAAACACTTATCCCTTCAGTATTATTTCCTCTTCTTGGCAGCATCATTTATTATTTATCTTCTTTATCAATGTTTGGTGCTTTATTTCCATTTATACTGCATTTTACAGTGTAATCTTCTATGTATTAAACTGTATTCTCCACAATCTTGAGTTATTCCACCACCAGGGGCAGTGTCTGAACAAAGTAGGGAACGGTGCA
>JAMYXO010000124.1:45000-50000 GCA_033310375.1 Conus canariensis
GTAGCATCAGATATGAGAAGTATTGTTTTTTGAAAACGTTTAAACTAGAAATTACATTAAATGAAGATACTAGGTCATTCCACAAACAACCACCGGAGTAAATGAGGCTAGATTTAAAAAGATCAATCCTCGGTAGGGGTATCTGAATCTTTCTGACATTGCGAATCAGGTTCGTTTTAAATTTGTTTTTCAAAGTTGGTGGTGCATGATTGGACATTATCTTAAACATGAAAATTGCTTTGTTATAAGTGAGTTTCCATTTTAGAGGCAAAATGTCTAAACGTTTATAATCAGAGGGAGTTACAGTTGTAGATTTGAGAAGAACGAGTTTCACAGCCCGTCTATGAAGACTGAAGAGTGGTTTTAATACGTTATAACTGGCCGAATCCCACAATGTAGAAGAGTAATTCAAATGAGATTCAATGTACGAAGTAAAAAACAGCTTACGACAATGTTGGTCTAAGAAATATTTTAGTTTTGAAAGCTGGTGAATCTTTTGAGACAGAAGTTTGCAAAGCATTGTGACATGAGAAGACCATGACAAATTATTGTCTACAATGACACCAAGGACTTTATGATGGTCAACTTCTTCAACTATTTCATTATTTATACTAAGAGATAGGGAATCATAAGAAATATTTTGACGCTTTTGTCTGGTGGTTATTATCAAGTACTTCGTTTTCTGAGGATGGAGACACATATGATTGAGTTCAGACCATATGATTAATTTGTTTATACTTTCTTGTAAACTTGCAAATATATTTTCAATTTTTTTATGACTACAGTGTATTGTGGTGTCATCAGCGAACATTTCACAGAGACTATCAATGAATAGAGGTAAATCGTTTATATATATGGAAAATAAGATAGGTCCGAGTACTGACCCTTGAGGCACACCATGACTAATGGATAATGTAGGAGATACAGATTCATTTACTGAGACCATTTGCTTTCTGTCGGAAAGAAATGAAGATAGGAGTTCTAACGAATTCTCTGATAAGTTGTATATCTTTAGCTTTTTAAGAAGAAGATTGCGGTCAATAACATCAAAGGCTTTCATAAAATCTACCATGAGAACACCTGTAATTTTGTCGTTATTTATATTAGTAAGCCATTGATCAACTAGGTTTGTCAGTGCTGTTTGGCACGAGTGATTAGCCCTAAAACTGGATTGGTCTTGATGAAATAAATTGAAAGAATTGAAGTGATCGAGAATATGTTTATTTAGATGGTTTTCCAATGGTTTAGACAGTACAGACAAAATAGAAATGGGCCTGTAGTTAGACGGATCGGTGTGGTCACCTGTTTTATAGATCGGCATTACTCTAGCAATTTTAAAAGCCTTGGGGAACTGATTTTTAGAAATGCAGAGATTGTATATATAAGTAAGTGTTTCAGCAATTACAGGGGCTGACAGTTTGAGAATCTTTCCGTCAGTGCCATCAAGGCCAGTAGTACTACTTTGCTTTAAGTGAGTAAGAGCATTATATACTTCGTGTACACATAACAACGGAATATCTAGACAAGTTGTGATATTTTTGGATTGACAAAAATTCATCAGAACATCTAAATCGTTTTGTGAGGATCTGTTTCTTTTTATGGTGAAATTGGCAACATTGCAGAAGTGTGTATTCAACATTTCAACTGATACATCTTTCGGTGTTGTAGCACGAGCGTTAGAATTTTTATTGCTAAGCTGATTGATAGCCTTCCAAACTGATCGGTTGTCTGTTTTAGAGTAAATAAGATCTTTAAAATATTTCTTTTTGGCTGAGCGTTTTAAATAGTTAACAAGATTTCTTTGTTTCATAAATTCTATACGATTACCTGATGCTAGAAGTGAGTCTCTTAAATCCATGGATTTTTCTATATCACTTGTTATCCAAGGCTTTTTAGGGGTACTTTTGACACGAATTGTTTTTAATGGAGCGTGCTTATTGTAAACATTGAGAAAAGTGTGATACCAAACTTCTAAGGCTTCATCGGGATTTGTGAACTGATACACAGAGGAAAGCGAGGAATTCATCAGATCTGTAAGGAACAAGTCTTTATCAAAGCCTGAAAAGTTCCTGTACGTAATATACTTGTGATGATTTAGGGGGATTTTAACGCCTGAGAGAGAGAGAGAGGAGAGAGAGAGAGGAGAGAGAGAGAGAGAGAGAGAGAGAGAGAGAGAGAGAGAGTCGTCCTTGTTGCTTTGGCGTTGACGAATTAAATCCGAAAATGTTAAGAAAATGAAGATAGACGAAACTGATTCATTTTATAAACATTTTTTCCCTCTCTTTTTAAAGAGTCTTATCTGAGCTAACTGCCATCATGTGCCTGTGCAAAACCCTGAAGGAGATCAGTATGAGGCGCCTGTTCAAAACTATGTAGAAAACATAGGATGTCGCTCACCCGGTCAGGGAGGAAGAGTGGCAGGACAGTTAAGACGTTCGCCTGCCTAATCAATGTGTGAGGGTCTGTGGGTTCGACCCCAACCTCGCCCTTTCTCCTTAGTTTGACGGGAAAATCGAACTGAACGCCAAGTCCTTCGGATGGGGACGTTAAGCAAGTCGGACCCGTGTGCTTTCCTGGACCCTGCGCACGTTAAAGGAACCCACGGCAGTTGAAAATCGAAAAGAGCAGGGAGTTTCCCGGCTGCTGGCAAATTTGATTAGCTAAACTTTATTCCCATATGGTAGCCTCATTTGGGCCTAGCCTGTAGCAGACTGGGGAGTGCGCCACTCAGTCGTGCCACTAGGGACATGCTGCTAGTTCTCCAAATTTTTGTGTTTTTTTGTCTAGACTTCCGATAGTTTTATATCTTGAAGTTTTAGTATGTTGTACACAAGGTTTTAATGAATCAAATGACTTTAACAGACTGTGAACGTGAGGGATAGTTTGGACTTATTTTGTGTGTGAAGAAGTTGGTAGGTTCAAGAAGACAGTAAGTGGGAAATTTTTAACTAGTTTGTTGATACTGCCATGGTCAAATACACTTGTGTATGCGTGCGTGTGTGCGTGTGTGCATGTGTACGTGCATGCGTGCATGCGTGTGTGTGTGTTCAGAGTGTGGGAACGTGGAAGACAGGCTGTGGGAGAGGAGGAAAAGACTAGGGGAGAGGGTAAACTGGGCACGTGCACATGTAAGTGAATTTCGATGGCTTTTTGAAAAAGACTGCAGCTTTGTTGCTGAGAGCTGTATCAAGCGTTTTATATGGCAATACAATCTTGGACCAGTACACCCATCCTGTGTTTGAAAGGGTTTCGCTGAAGTCAACTGCCATTATGTACCTTTTCGAAATAACAGTAAAACCACATGGGGCACCTCCCCAAAACTAGCATTTTTTTCTTTAAACAAATTGTCGCTTATGACATGGAGGAAGGTAGCAGGGGAGTTAAGACGTTCGCCTGCCTGCTCAATGAATGAAGGTTTTTGCATTCCAACCCCAGTCTCACCTTTTCCCCTGAGGTTGACGGGACTATCGAACTGAATGTCAAGTCTTTCAGATGGGGACTATATGCCGATTGGACCTGTGTGTTTTATTGGCCTTGCACACGTTAAAGTAATCTATGGCAGTTGGAAATCCAAAACAGCAGGGAGTCCCTCCCCCACCTCCCTTCTCCCAGCTGCACTGGAACTATTGTTAGCTAGGTTTGATGTCCATCTGCAACCCCAGTATAGGTCTCACTCACATATTCTAAGTTTCCTTTTCTATTGATTGTTGTCTGATATTTACATATGCCCTTCATGCACAATACAGTATTGTTCAAATCCGTTTAATCGTGTATTTGAATAGTTTAGTCAGCAATGAAGAAAATATACTTTTTCATCGTAAATGAGTAATCTCAACAACCTGTACCTTACAGAAGGCAATGCAAGTGTACCGAATGTGCTGACATCCAAAACAACAGATTTTAAGACTTTTACTCCTTCCAGAGAGAAATGTATATAAATAAGAGAAAACCTGAAGGAGATATTTGTCTGGGGAGACCAACATCACTTGCCAGACGCTGAATGACCATGGCATCATTCAACACGAACAACCCACGTTGGTCACCGCAGGGGCACTTAGTCGCAGTACAGGACGAATGCTGAAACGCCTGGCCACGAATTACTTTCAGACAGCAGACTTGAGTCCATGGTGTAACAGAGCCAGAGGATGGTCCATTATGACAACTGTGATTAGCCGAGGAATGTCCACCGTGACGTGGTGATTGAACGAGAGCCAAGCAACGTCCATCATGGTGAAAGCGATGGAGGAGAGCTAAGGGACGTACATCATGACCCCAGCTACTGAAGGAAAACCGAGAAACGTCCATTATGACCATGGTGACTGAAGGAAAGCTGAGTACCTTCTGTCATGACGACAGCAATTGAAGGAGAGCCAAAGGGCGTCCGTCACGTCAGCAGTCATTAAAGAAGTGCCAAGGAACTTCCGTCATGAAGACATGGTTGAAGGAGACCGATGGACGTTAAACACGACGACAGCGAATGAGCACAACGACGACAGACACTAGGATCAAGAAAGTCCACACGACACGCACTAAAGGGGACAGAAACGTCGAACGAGACATGACACAGGGGAATCAAGAAACGTCCAACACGACGACAGACACTGAAGGGGAATCAGGAAACGTCCGACACGACGACAGACACTGAAGGGGAATCAGGAAACGTCCAACACGACGACAGACACTGAAGGGGAATCAGGAAACGTCCAACACGACGACAGACACTGAAGGGGGTGACATAGGGGAATCAGGAAACGTCCAACACGACGACAGACACTGAAGGGGAATCAGGAAACGTCCAACACGACGACAGACACTGAAGGGGAATCAGGAAACGTCCAACACGACGACAGACACTGAAGGGGAATCAGGAAACGTCCAACACGACGACAGACACTGAAGGGGAATCAGGAAACGTCCAACACGACGACAGACACTGAAGGGGAATCAGAACGTCCAACACGACGACAGACACTGAAGGGGAATCAGAAACGTCCACACGA
>JAMYXO010000124.1:55000-77374 GCA_033310375.1 Conus canariensis
AACCCCAGTCTCACTTTTCCCCCTCAGTTTGACGGAGCTATTGAAGTGAATGTCAAATCTTTCAGATGGGGACTATAAGCCAATCGGACCTGTGTGTTTTATTGGTCTTGCACACGTTAAAGTAATCCATGGCAGTTGCAAATCCAAAACAGCAGGGAGCCCCTCCCCATTCTTTCCTTCCTCCTCCCAGCTGACACTGGAACTATTGTCAGCTAGGAGCCAATCGGACCTGTGTGTTTTATTGGTCTTGCACACGTTAAAGTAATCCATGGCAGTTGCAAATCCAAAACAGCAGGGAGCCCCTCCCCATTCTTTCCTTCCTCCTCCCAGCTGACACTGGAACTATTGTCAGCTAGGTTTGATTTCCATAACGCCATAACATGTAACGCTAGTATAGGTCTCACTCACATATTCTAAACTGCCTTTTCTATTGATTGTTGTCGGATATTTACATATGCCCTTCATGCACACACACACACACACACACATACACACACACACACACACACACACACACACACACACACACACAACACACACACACACGGACATGCTTGCAAGCGTGTGCACGCACGCGCGCATGCACACATGCTCATGGACACAGCACACACACATAGTGCGCGCGCGCACACACACACACACACACACACACACACACACATACACACGCACACATACACACGCACACACGCACACGCACACACGCACACACGCACACACGCACACACACATACACACGCACACACATACACACGCACACACGCAAATGCACACACACACACACACACACACACACACACACACACACACACACACACACACACACACCACTCAAACTGGTACACAATGTCGCATACATAAACACTTACACTTTATAACACGGTGAACAGCTCATTCGAAAACGAGAAAACTGCATTCTTCACTCGTCAAACCAGTAGATTTTAGTACAAGCTTGAGAGAGCGTTTATGGATCCTGTTGAGATATTTCAATATACTTGTACTACATAGGTCTTTGTAATCATATTAAGTTCTTTGGTCGTTCTAGGGCATAGGAGATAGATAGATAGATAGAGTAGATAGAAGAGAGAGAGAGAGAGAGCAGAGAGAGAGAGAGAGAGAAGAGACAGAAAGAGTGACAGAGACAGAGACAGAGAAACAGAGAGGTAGGACAGTCTCTGTCTAATGTTCTCTCTGTTTCGCTCACACACACATACACACACACACACACACACACACACACACACACACACACACACACCACACACACACACACACTGAGGAAGACAGAGAGGGGATAGGAGAACGAAGAGATAAATAATATGGGTGCACTAACTCGCCATCTTTGTTTTTGCCCGAAACCCCCCTTTTCACAAACAAATCTCGTCCATCTCATGCTACTTTTTGCCAAAAGTAGCACCTTTCTTACAATCAAAATTAACATGCAAACCCCTCCAAAATTGACGTAATCGTTATTTTAAAATGGGGTCTTCGTGCAAACAAAGATGCGCAATTTAGAGGCACCCATATTATTTATCTCTCTCCATAGCATAAAAATCTAATGGTTTACAGTACACTCTTCTACTTCCAGCACCACTAACAAATCAGAACAAACAACTGGTTTCCCGTCTTGGTTAGTTATTTTTACACACACTGAATTTATAGGCCCTTCAACTAATTCCTTAAACCGGCTGTCTTCACCAAATGTGCTTAACTGATAATCGCAAAACCCCGCCTTAATTGATGGTAGTACTCCTAGAACTGTAGATGGATTGCCATCAAATAAATTAGTACTTGTTTTTAACTCTCGTAAATGGACATACAACATCGGGTTAACGAGAAAATCACATGGTTCATTACCTTCAAATTGATAGATGTTTTCTCTTGTACTAAATTTATAAGATCTGCTAGTACTGTGGAAACCCAAGATTCTAGCAAGACCTTTAGGAAAAGTGTATTCTCTTTTTTCTTCTAGTGGAAAATGCATAGTAATTCTGAGGTTTGCTTCGTTAATTTTTAGCAATATGCCTAATTCGATAAATACTTCTTTTAAAGAACAAAAGCTGTAATGGCCTTCTGGTATTTTTTCATGAGTTATTTGATTGCCCTCTTCATTACTAATATTAATCCAGTTATTCTGAGCTTCTTCAGATATATTAAACCACTTAACTTTAAAACCAATTTTTCTAAGAGCAACCCTACTATTACCGCGCCTATTGTTAATTGGATACTTTAAGAAGACACTTATGTTTTGTTTAGTTATATAAAGGAACATCCTTTTTAAATCCTTTTTTTTAAAAATCTATTTAAAAATGGAACCTTTTAAATATAATGAAAGTGCCACTTACGATGTAGGAGGGGTTTATGAGCCCAAATCTTTGGACTTTAGTAACCTAACCATCGCAGTGGATGAATCATATGGCTTTCTAGTCAGGCTTGTAAACCCACTAACTAGATATTTAAATCCTCCAATAAAGAGTGATAGAGTGCCATCAGCATGGTCATCCAACCCTATGGCTTTTTACCAGAATCAGTTAAATTTTGCCATTTACTGCTCAACTACTGGCTGCGGTGTTTCATATGCAAACCATTTATATCACCCCAATCTCTTAGTAAAGTCAGTATATAACTTTCATGTTTATTATCAGTATAGACGCATACTAACTGAACTACAAGTACCCCTCCCCAACGACAACGCGTTTAATCCATTTCGCAGCCCAATGGACAATAATGCATATGAAAGAATCTGCAACGAATTTAACATTAAACCTTCAAATAACTTTAGACAAAAGTTAGACCGCAATCACGGGTTAGGCACATTGTATTTGTGGGGTCAGCGTAGAGAATATAATTTTGACTACTGGCCCGGCCACACCTCTTTTAAGCCAAACTCCCAAGTTAGATTGGGATCAATAGAACAAAAACACCCCAATGCTTGGGCAACATTTATCTTAGATGAAAGTAAAGGCCTAACAATGCCAGGAGTGCAAAGACTTAATGACTCCATACGCACGTACGTTTGGTGTCTATTAGGAGCGCAAGCACAGACCAAGTCTAGCATAGTGGATCAATCTACAGGCTTTGACGCCAGAAAAGAATTTCTAGCCAATTTAGAAGATGCTATTAACTCTGCTGTTGATTTGCCTTCCAGCATACAAAGGTACCAAAACGTTCTTTCACATGCGAGGTCAAAGGTTGACTTTGTTGTGGGCCATGGATTATACATGCTGCCTTCTGACCTTAGACTGCAGATTGGCATGATACAGAATTATAATAATGAAATCCTCATAGCCGGAGACGACCAAAACTTAGGACACAATCAAGGCTTAAACACAAGGCCCGCACCAGCCATTTTTAAAAAAGTATCTAGCCCTGAAAGCGACCCCCCACCAGTTATAAGCAGCCCAGAAAGCAGTCCACCGCCTGTTGATGTACCTCACCCCGACAGACACACTAGCGAAAAGACGGCCCTTGTTGTGTTTTTAACTTTTACTGGACTGGCTATACTTTATTTTACTAAAAATTAAACCGGCAGCCAGCACCCCCAAAGTCCACAGATGGTCAGCCATATAACCAACCACTTTGCCTATTGTAGACAAAACCCAACTAACAACACCGCCTATTATGCCAGGCAGTGCACCAAGCGCTTTGGCAGCTAACTTCTTTAATAAGTTTGCCAGATGGTGCAATTGTTTTCTAATCCAACTTTTACCAGGCTGAGGCGTTGGAGGCGCTACTGACCCTGTTGGCGCACTGCCGGTTAATGCATAAACCAGTGTAGAGATAGCAAACCCAACGGCCGTTAATATACTAACTATTGTAATCCCCTGCTCTCTGAACAGAGTCCTTATTCTTTCTGCTAGCGTAGTATTTTCATAAATCATTTTGTTTATAGTTTCTCTGATTCTGCTTATTTGGGTTGCTATTTTTTCTCTGTTAATATACAACGCTGCTAACACGTTTGCCTTTTCTTTCATTAAATCCTGTATTTTCGCCTGTATTCTAGCCTTTTCTTCTTGTCCTAAATTGTTATCATCTGCATCAGCCAGCTTATTTTTTTCTTCGTCTATCTCTCTCTTTATCTCATTAAATTTTGCCAAGTTGTTTTTTAGTTCTTCGTTCGTAGTTGTTAAAGCAGACTTAATATTCAAGAGTTCACGCAGAGCAGTTCTAATATCCCTGAGTTCACTCGTAGACAATGGAGGATCATCAATTGATTTTAAAGCTGTTTCTTCTTCAGGACTCAGCTCACCTTCTCTTTGCCTAGGCGAACCGCCAATTGGCCCCTCAATAAAACTCGTCTCATCAATGAAACTCGCCTCAAATTCTGTTATTGCTTTATCTGTTTTTTGACCTACCTCTGGAATAAAGGCGATTTCTATTTCAGATCGTGTTGGCAACAACCGCCCCATTTTATGTAAAAGTCTAACAGCATCAGACCTTAGATTTGTAATGTTTAATCGTTCTGCATCAGCAGCAGGGAGGTCTCGTCTAATTGTACTTAGACTTAAAAACTTGGTCGCGTTTGGCTTTGTAGTAACTCTTACGCGGCCTCCTTCACTAGTCCTAATATACAAATGGCCGCCATCTTCTTCAAAATCGTTAAGATCAAGTATTTCTGGCAGCTCCCGTTCTATATTTTTATAGAATGATTCAATTCGCCGTTGCAATAGTTCGTGACGCTGTCTAGGGAGTGAAGAGCCTACTCCTAAAAGTTCTTGACGAGCACTAAGGAGTGAAGAACCTACATCTTGAGGTTGTCTAGGGAGTAAAGGACGTGCTTCTGCTCCCTCAAGTTCATCTTGTATTGAACGACCTGGTTCTATTTCATCTTCATCTCCTTCAATAGGACTAAGCGCGTCATAATCGCCCTCACCAGACATATTTATATATTTATTATTTTTTGTTTTATAAAAAATGAACCCATACGGCTGCGACCTTGATCCATTCAGAAAAGCGAAGGAACCCCACGGCATAAAAGGCATAAGACAGACTGTGCGCGTTGTAAATAATCCATCAACAATTGAGCCCAATGAAATGTTAACAGTAAGATTTAGTGACCTCGGGCCTGACGATGTTATAATGCCAGGCACTGCCAGGCTGTCATTCAAAATAGATATTGAGTCGGCGGATCCTAATGCTACTGTCGTTGCTAACCTGGGCAGGGCCATCATTAAAAATATGGTAATTAAACTAGAAGGTAGAGAAGTCTTCTCACTGAGTAGCGCAGACATTTTTAATCTCTATTCTGATCTGTGGCTGCCTAGAACAGGAAGAAAAGACAAAATCTTTCAGGGAATCCAGAGCCCAAACGGTCTTAAGCACAGGCTTAATGCTGCAGATGCAAAGGAAGACGAGGGAGACCAGGCAATAGCGCGAGCATTTAAGAACAGATTTTGCATCCCTCTAGATTTTGAACTGTTAAAAACCCACCAGCCATATTACCAAGGCGCACTAAGAGACAAACTTACTTACGAACTGACATTCAATGACAGCGGGTCTGTTATTCTATCAGATGACCCAACAGCTAGATACACTGTCAGTAACATCTCTCTTAATTTTGACGTTGTTACTAACCCTGAACTAGCTAGAATAATCTTAAACCAGTATACAAGTAGGGCGGTTGTTTACTTTGAAAGAGTTTTACACCACAGTCTAGCGATTAAAAACAAGCAAGACACTGTCTGGGAAATAGCTATAAGCAATTCTTTAAGGTCCCTAAAGGGGGTTCTCTTGCTATTTACTAAACCCCCAGCTCCTTTTCAGAGAGAATCTGAGGTGTTTTACAACCCAAAAATTGAGCAACTGTCTTGCACAGTAGATGGCAAGCCTTTTCAGTTGTATTCGGCCGGACTTTTACCCGACCAACACTTTGATGAAATAAGAAAATTGTTTGCTGGAGGCAGACAGACAAGCCCCATAGCCGATCATGTGTGTAAAAAACTTCACCTTCACGATGTAAGGCTCGAAGATTATCTAACAGACAAATATGGACTATGGCTGGATTTTAGATCCACGTATGACAACAGACTGCACGGGAGTGGAAGAAGGGTAGGGTCAGATGGCATACTCATACAGATTAATAAGGAAGAGGAGGAGAATGGCCAGATACAAATGCACGTTTTTGTGGTTTATGACGCCCAGCTGAACATTGAAGAAAATAGACTGAAAGAAATAGCCTATTAAAACAGATGGACAGTTTGAACTTTTTGCCCAAAGACCCGCACTGTTCGCTTATTTGTGGGATTACTGGGTGTGGGAAAACTGTCTTCGTGCTTGATTTGTTACAAACAGTCTACAGGTTTCATTACGAGTACATTGTTATATTCTGCACAACCATTAAGCACAACAAGTCTTACAAAGAAAGGCAGTTTGTTTGGACAGACGAGAATATATTTTTAGTTGATCCTACTGACAAGCTAAGCGACTGTTTAGAACATTACTATAGGCTATTTGAGGGAACTGAAACGCTGTTTATTATTGATGACTGTTCAGCCGAACAAGACATTGTTAAAAAAAGAAGGACTCTGTCTAAGCTGGCCTTTAGCGGAAGACATGCATTAGTTTCTGTTTGGCTTTTAACTCAAAAATACAATGCTGTCTTAAAAGACTTTAGATCGCAGTTAAAATCAGTCATCTTATTCTATACTAAGGACAAGGACAGTTTTGAAGAATGTTTAAGTGAAAACTATATAATCAGGGACAGGGATGAACTAAAAAAAATAAAAGAGCAGCTAGAAAAATCTAAGCACGCTAAACTATGCTTACGGACTGACCCGCCAGTTCAATACGTTTGCTTATAACACATTGCTTATTACAGATTGTTTACTATAGATTGTTTACTATAGATTATTTATAATAAATTGTTTATATTAAAAAAATGTCTCCAGGGCCAGAACCAAAAGCG
Organism: Conus canariensis; assembly: GCA_033310375.1. Taxonomy (NCBI): domain Eukaryota; kingdom Metazoa; phylum Mollusca; class Gastropoda; order Neogastropoda; family Conidae; genus Conus; species Conus canariensis. The sequence continues at coordinate 61,905 of JAMYXO010000124.1, forward strand.
GAGTTAGCTCCTAAATGCGTTGCAGTAGAGCTAAAAGATCTAGCAGATACAACTGACTTTGATCTAATAGGAGTGGCAGGAAATGTTTATGGATTTGAGTACACCGACGATGGCGTTTACAAACGAATAGAAATTGAAGATAAAAAACGGCAGCAATATCCTACCCTGGAAGAGATAAGAAATCTAAGGGCAAACGATTTTGGCAAACACGAATACAAACTTCATAAACGAGAGAATGCCTGGGCGTTGCTTCCTGACATTAACTGGGATTTAAAGTTTGAACTACGAAGCCCCCATGTATACTTTGATAAGAAATACAATTTTAGAAAAGCTTTGAATGAAGGACGTCTTCTTGCTAGCCTAGTCCCAGGAACACAACAGAAAAAGCAGATTGAAATAACTAAGCAGGGCTCTGTATATATGCTGCGGAGAAAGAAGTCCTTAGCTGAAGTGGGGGGCGACACCGTCGGCTTAGAATTTAACCCAAAACTAGAATCACTGCCTAGAAAAATGACGATGCTTTTTCGCTTATTTATTACTCCAAGGGAGTCTGATCCTAGTTTGCCAGAGCATACGTTAATCAGAGGTGTACAAATAAAGTCTGAAAACTTGGGCGGGCCTCTTAGGCTTGTTATTGCTATTACTAAAAACGGGGATGAAATAAACACTTCTGTATCTTCCGACAAAGTTACTGTGATGGTTGACAAAACCAAACTAACAGTACTCGATTTTATTTTCATTAAGTATGTTGATTTTATTGCGTTTTACTCTGTTGATGAAGTGCTGCCAGAAGGGTTAATAAGAAAATATGTACAAGATTAATCTTATTTAAAAATTAATCTTAATTAAAAAATGGATGATCAGGCTCAAAAGTTTAGGTTAGAGCAAATAACTGAACTTCAAGAAGAAATAGAAAGTGACTTGGATAAGTATAGGGTTACTAGAAAGAAATATGCTAAAGTTTTAAATACTCTTTCTTATATAATCACCGGCTCATCAGCCGTAGCGAGCGTAAGTACTGGGTCCGGCGTTGCTCTTTTAGCTACTGGGGCCGGCGCGCCAGCCTCTTTAGCATTAGGGAGCATTGGTTTGGGTTTAGGTGCTATGTCTATGATTGTAAGTGCTGTTTAAAAAAATTAACGCCTAAATTACAAAAGCACACTGCCATTGTAGCCCTAGCATCAGCAAAACTTTGTTCATTAAGACTGAGAATAAGCAAAGCATTGCAGGATGAAAACATTACAGCTGAAGAATTTGAGCATCTTATGGCTGATGGTGAGGATTACAGACGGCAAAAAATTGAACTTCAAAAGGAGTGGAGAAAGACTTTTACTTCGCAACAAGTAGACACTAAGACAATCAAACAGAACATTGAAAAGCAAGCAAACAATCAGTTAAACCCAAAATAGACTAAAAAAAATAAGATGTGAACTAAATAAAATTATAAGTTTAACAAAAAAATAAATAAATCATAAGTTTAACAAAAAATAAATACTATTTTTTTTAACTAATCGGCACTGTGTTTGACGGGACAACTTGCAACTCTTCGCGAACAAACGATCTTTTAGGGGCAGGCTTTTTAGACGCAGAAGAAAGAGTCTCTCTTAAATAATATACGGGAGGGGCTGTTTTCATAATTCTTTCAACTTCATATACATCTACGCTCCATATAGGGTCTGTGGCTCTAATTCTAACATCTCCCTCTGCTTCACCAGGTGCATACAAGTATCTTACTTTTAGTCCAAACGGTAAGAGTTTTTGATTACCTTGGATGTCTTCAGTAGTGCTAATTTTTTTAAATTTGATTGCGTTCACCGGCTTAAGGCCTGTTGCTTTAAATTCTTCATTGTTCATGGCGCGCAAGACTGCTGGCAATCTCCTGACCCATTCTGTGTTGCGTGTTATGTCCATAAGGTCTCTATGATATTGATAGATAAACAGGCGCTCAGCTAGATTCTTATTAAAGTTTTCTACTAGAGCTTGGGAGCGATGGTTGCCTGGGATCCCTCTCTTAACTGTAACCCGATGTCTTAAAAGCAGTTGGTTTACAGCTCCTTTAAACTCTTTCCCATCATCAACCTGAATCAGCCTAGGATACTTTAATGGACCTCGCATGTATATTTGCTGTAAAGCCACAGCCACAGCAGTTGAGCTTTTATCCGTTAAAGGCTCAGCATCTTTATACCTTGAAGCCATATCAACAACAGTCAGAGCATACTTGAACTTTTTTCTTCTAACTTTGTCATGTGGAAGATACAACAAGTCCATCTGGTGGGTGTCATTAGGAACTGAGTTAACAAATCGAGGCCTTATTATTCTTTTTGGGGCAGGCAGATATATTTGCCAGATCGCTTGTTTTGAAAGCCAGTCTTTCGCTTCTGATTCAGACACCCTAGCGGCTTTACTCAGTTTATTAATAGCGGCCTTTCCTTTCCAATACCCTCCAGGAGAATAATATATTTTGTACTTTGTATCGCCCATAAGAGACTGTTTTTATTACATTTTTAACTATTGTTTTTAGATTGAATATGCAAGAAGAAAGATTGCTCCCATAGCGCCTATAATAAAGCCTATTTCTACCATTTTCTGATCCTCAGATGGTTCATAAAAGTCAGACAGTTCTGGCGGTGGCGATGTTAGAAACTTCTTTCCTGTCACTAAGTAATATTCATTCATTGCTTCATCAACGTCTGTAAATGTGTGCTCTGCATGCCCCTGCTCTCTTAACTTTTTATTAATAAAGTCTAAGTGAGCAATTCTCCTTTTCTCGTAAGCGTCTCTTGCCTTAGCTAAATCTTCCATTGCCTTGTTATGGCGTTCTCTCTCTTCATCAGACCGCAATTTACTAAACATATAATTGCTGCCAGAGAAAGCCAATGCATTAACAATAGCTCCTCCCACCATCAGAACTATTCCAGACATCTTTTTTATAAATGAATGAATCTTTTCTGAAATTAATCTTTTTTATAAATCAATCTTTCTATGCATTAATCTTTTTTATAAATCAATCTGTCTAAATGCTTTAATCTTTCTATGCATTGATGTTTTCTGGGATAATCCCCTGTGCAACAAGAAAGTCTTTTGAAGCAATCCCTGCAGTTATTACGGCTATAACCTTAACAACATCCTCAATGTCTAACCTTCCTAGATCGGCCGGCCTCATTTTAAACATGTTTTTTGCTAACGTGCTAAGGCCGCTGATTACAGCAGAGTGGTAAATCGTATTAATAATCTTTTTTTCGCTCATGTTTTTTATTAACTAAAAAAATAATTAAAATAATCATAATATGAAAGACTGTCTATGTGCTTTTTAATCAGATAATCTTTTGTTGCTAGAGCTAAAAATAAGGTTGTAACTAGTTTTGGCGAATCTTCTATCTTTCCCATGTTGGGCGGTTTTATTCTTAACAAACATTTTGCTAGGGTTGAATAAACTATAACACCAACAATGGGCACTGCATAATTAACCAGCGTTAAACTCATGGTTTTATTTTTTTATTTATTTAATTTTTAGATTTAAAAATGGCGGCCAAACACAGCGAATCTGATCTAATGATTTTAATAGAAAATTGTAATGAACTATTTGACGAAACGATGAAAGTGTTAAACATTGATTTTAGTAAATCTGGATTTGAGAATGATGTAAACAATTTAATCAAAAAACATAGTGAACTATTTGACAAAGCAATCAAAGAGTTAAACATTGACTGTAGTGATTCAGAAAAAGCTAAAGTATTAGCAGGCGTTCTTGTAAGATTAGGGTGTCTTGAAGTATTGCAGCGCTTGGGTGAAGAATAAAAGCGCGTTTACTTACATTTATTTTTTTAATTTACGTAAATATTGTGAGTTAAAAATGCCCCTTACAAGTGAATCCGAGTTTGAAATACTACCTTCCAACAGTACGTTGTTGGGTAGTAACAAATCATTAGGCAATATGTTCATTGAATTAGACATGGACATCATTAACCCCACAAACGTTCAGGAAAGTGTAACACATGCTATTTCTAAAATCCCTGGGTCTCTTCAAATTAACCCGCCAGCAAAAGTGTTGTTGGCCATTCTGATTGAATATATAACCCCTGATGATAATAGTATGCAAGTCTGGGTGTCAACTAGGCAGAAAGAAGTAATCAGCTATTACGACTTTACACCTGGCTGGGCTGATTACATGCTTACACAGTTTAACTATGCAAGTGAAGAAGCGAAATTGCGCGGCTCTGGCTGGTCTGAAGGAACAGTCCTCGAAATCAAATTAAGACAAACCAAATACTCTCCTATAGTCGGCAATTCTTACCTTCCTCTCCCCCGAGAGCTAGTGTTAAAACGGGCAGTCCTAAACATAAAAAATTCTGACAATATGTGTTTCATGTGGTGTATTTTGGCGCATTTACATCCTGTTAAAAAGAACGCAGAGAGAGTTTCCAATTATTGGCAGTATAAAGATAGCCTGAACTTTGATAACATAACCCTTCCAGTGAGTATAGAAAGTATCGACCAGTTTGAAGAGCAAAACAGCCCAATAACTGTAAGCGTATACACATGGAATTCAGTAGACAATCTAGTCCCTCTAAGAATTTCTCCCGAAGCCCCTACTTTAGGTGACTCACTTGAGAATCATGTAGACTTGATTCTGTTTACGGACGGCTCCAAGAGCCATTATGTATTAATCAGATCAATTAGCAGACTTATGACTTATACTACAAAGCATAAATCTAAAAAAGAGCTTTGTAGAAGGTGTTTAGTCAGGATCCCAACTGTAGAGGCGGCTGTCAGCCATAAGAAGCATTGTAAAAGTTTTGTAGACTGTAAAATCGAACTTCTTACACCCAAACCAGGGTCTAAGGTTGGTTTTAAGAATGTACACAAAATGCAGATGAGCCCATACGTAGTCTATGCTGACTTTGAAGCAATCTTGCTACAGTACTACGGCCCTCAAGAACGGACACAACAAAAAACAACCTTATTGTCCCGTCATCAGATCTGTTCTTATGCATTTGTTGCTGTTAGGTCAGATGGCGGACACACACAGAACCAGAGATTTACAGAGGTCCCAACGCGGCCGATCGATTTTTGGAGCAGATGAAACACCTTCGCAATCAATTCTCTAATCAGCTGAACCTTTCAGACATTAAGATGACCCCCGAAGATGAAGAACGTTATAAATCAGCCACCCACTGCTGGATATGCAAATGCAAGTTATTAGGCGACACTGTAAGAGACCACGATCACATTACTGGAAAATTCAGAGGGGCGGCACACAACGGCTGTAATCTTCAACTCAAGGTTAACCCCGAAAAATGGAAACTGCCTATCTTCTTTCATAACCTACGAGGCTATGATTCTCACTTTATCATGCAAGCAATAACTTCTGAATGTAAGAGAGTTAGCTGTATTGCACAGTCATCAGAAAAGTACATGACCTTTACTGTAGACTGTTTATCCTTCTATGATTCTGCCCAGCATCTGATGGGGAGTTTAAGTAAGTTAGCAGAATCTTTACACGACTGTCCAATCACTAAAAAATATTTCGACCCATCTTTAGTCCGTAAAGGCGTTTACCCTTATGAATACATGGACTCGTGGGACAGGTTTGACGAGCAGGCGCTGCCGCTTAAGAAAGACTTTTACAGCCGTCTTAGAGGCGGAGGCATATCTGACGCCGACTATGAATACGCACAGAAAGCCTGGACAGAATTACACTGCAAAATGATGGGTGATTATCACGATCAATATTTATTGGCCGACGTGTGTTTATTAGCTGATGTCTTTCAGAATTACAGAGCTACTTGCATGAAACACTACGGTCTAGATTCATCACAGTACATCTCTGCCCCGGGCCTCTCTTGGGACGCATTCTTGAAATCTACAAACATTCAGATCGACTTAATATCTGATCTGGATACACTTCAGATGATTGAGGATGGGCTGAGAGGAGGCATTAGCATGGCCTGTCATTCTTACCGCAGAGCCAACAACAAGTATTTAGACGATTATGATCCAACTAAACCATCCAACTATCTGATGTACTTAGACGCCAACAATCTGTATGGGTGGGCCATGAGTCAGGCACTGCCATTAAGAAACTTTAAAATGATAAACGGGCCTCATGAGGCTGATCGGGTGGTAGGGCTATTGTCAGATCTTACACCCGATAATCCAATAGGATTAATCTTAGAAGTAGACTTAGATTATCCTAAAGAATTGTACGGCCCCCATAGCGATTTCCCCTTAGCCGCAGAAAAATTACAGATGAGTCCCGCCGAACTACCTAAACTCGTGCCCAACCTCTTTGACAAAACTAAATATGTCTGTCATTATCGACTGTTACAGTTTTACTTAAGACACGGGTTAAAACTTACCGCCGTTCACAGAATAATTACTTTCGACCAAGAGCCTTTCATGAGACCATACATCATGAAGAATACCGATCTTAGGACTGCGGCCACTGTCGCTTCAGAAAAAGACTTTTTTAAACTAATGAACAACAGTTGTTTTGGCAAGACGATGGAAAACCCACACAATCGTAAAGATGTAAGATTAGTTACAAAAGAAAAACAAGCAATTAAGCTGGTCTCTAAACCTAACTACCAAGACTTTAGAAGATTTAGCGACAGCCTGGTTGGCATTATGATGAAGAAACAGAATGTGAGGTTGGACAAGCCGGTGTTTATCGGGTTTGCCGTGCTAGAGTTGTCAAAGTTATTAATGCTTGAATTTCTGTACGACTACTTTAAACCGCTGTACCCAGAATCAAATGTCCTTTACACAGACACTGATAGTTTTATTCTGGACATCCCAACTGAAGACTTCTATAAGGATTTAGAGGCGGAGGTAGCTAAAGGAGCTGACGGATGGTACGACACATGCGACTATCCAAAAGATTCGCCTTTACATTCAGCCGTTAACAAGAAAGTGATTGGAAAGATGAAGGATGAACTTAATGGGACGATTATACTAGAATATGTTGGCTTACGGGCAAAGATGTATAGTATTGCTACCCAGACTTCTGTGATAAAGAAAGCTAAGGGCATAGGTAAAGAAGTTGTAAAAAAATATATAAGTCACAACAACTACAAGCAGGCTCTCTTTGAAAACAAAGTATTTTATCATGCAAATGTTAATCTGCGCTCTACTCTTCATCAAGTAAACACAACTGCTGTTAATAAGAAGTCGCTAGACTCTAACAATAGCAAGCGAACTTACGTCAATCCCGTGCTTTCATGCGCTATAGGCCCCCCGGAGAGCCAACTTGGCTGACTTAAATTAAGATCTTAACTAGTACTTAACTTAAGATCTTAACTAGTACTTAACTTAAGATCTTAACTAGTACTTAACTTAAGATCTTAACTAGTACTTAACTAGTACTTAACTTAAGATCTTAACTAGTACTTAACTAGTACTTAACATGACTTGCACTTTACTTGCACTTAACTTACACTTAACTTGCTATAACTGACTTAACCAGTACTTAGCTTGTACTTAACCAGTACTTAGCTTGTACTTAACCAGTACTTAACAACACATTAAAAAACTAATTTATTAAAAATGGGTCTACAGCAGGAGGTTGTACTTTTTTTGCAGAAGCTGGTTCTTTTACTGTTTTTGTGGGGATTTGTGACTTTGTTGCTAAGTATGGCTTTAGGCGCTTGTATGCTAAAAGCCCTCCACCAACAACAATACCCCCCAGTACATAATAATACATCTTATAGTTTGATTGTGTTGTTGGTGACGGTGGCGGTGCTGGTGCTGATGTTGTATTACTATCTAATAATTTTTGTTTTGCTGCTTGGTTTGCTTTTTGCAGTCTGTTCCATTCAACTAGTTTACGACCGGACTCAACACGCCCAGGATTTTTAGACTTAGTAACACTACTCACTTGTGGGACACTCACCTGCGGGACACTCAATTGCGGATTCACTTGTGGGGCACTCGCCTGTAAATTCACTTGTGGAGAATTCACTTGTGGGACATTCTGCTCCTGCGGGACATTCTTCTCCTGCTCGCTCATTTTTTTTAGTCTGATTAAAATTAATATGATTAAAATTAATATGATTGAAGGTAATTAATCCCATGATGAATGGACATAACAACGTCCCAAATCTATAATACATGTCACATGCAAGAGATTCTAGGGACTTGGTTAAAACCGGATCTTGTGTTAAGTCATATTTTAAATCTTCTTCTGAATCAATCGGCGCTATCTTGCCTATTAACTTAGCATATAAACTAATCATTGTCTGTCCCACCGATCTAACCATTTTTGATCCTAGCTGTGCTTCGTACCTGACGTAATACTTCTCAACGTCTGATGTAGACAATTGCTGAATCTGTTCAATACTTAGTTCAACGCCTAGATACTGCCTGGTTTTCCCGCACGCGGCCAGCGAGTATAATCTTTCTTTATGACAGAGGTCTGCTGCCTCCTCACACTTTAATAGCTCGTCGCAATCCATTTTTAAAAGCAATAAAAAAAAAATAATTGTAAATTCAGCTGTTATTTATTACTCATAGTCTTTTACTAATCTTAAAAACTGTTTAGGTTTAAAGGTAACAGTTACTCCTTCAGGGTCAGTAGAAGCAGTCAGATCAAGATCTTCAGGAGCTATTTGATCAATTAAAATAGTAAACAACTTTACAGCTGGATTGGGCCAAGAATGCGATAGTTTACTGATGGCGTTCCTTACGCTTTCTCGCATATCGGCGCGCTCAAAAAGCTCCGTAATTAATTCTTCAAACTCTTCTCTATCAACTCCCCAGCTCCTTTCCTGCATCTCCCAATCTCTGAATATATTAATAAGCTCTGCAACTTCGGGCTTCATTTTTTAAACCAGATTAAAAACGCCAATTAAAAAAATTAATTAATTAAGCTGCTGCATAAATCCGGGTAAAAGATTGTATAACAAAATCAATAGCAGCACTTACAGTACATTCTGTAACGCGCTCTGCAATGCACACTGCGGGCGCTGCCAACAACGGCTTTATTGATGGGCAGCGTGTGCGTTGCCTTCCTTGCTAACACAGCAGGGTAAATCGCTGCTCAGCGCGTGGCAGAGCAGATGTCAAGAGTGGTCCTACCAGTTCCACTTGACATTCTCTGACACCTCCCACTTTAGCACGCTTGACACCTTCACCCCAAGTCGCCCCAAGTCACCCCAAGTCACCCCAAATCGCCCCAAGTCACCCTCCATGTCACCCCAAGTCGCCCCAAGCCTTACTAGAAAGTAGTAAGGTCTCACTATCAAACCCGCGGGCGTTAATTGTGTTAGGATGACTAATTCTGTAAACCATTAGATTTTATGCTATGGAGAGAGATAAATAATATGGGTGCCTCTAAATTGCGCATCTTTGTTTGCACGAAGACCCCATTTTAAAATAACGATTACGTCAATTTTGGAGGGGTTTGCATGTTAATTTTGATTGTAAGAAAGGTGCTACTTTTGGCAAAAAGTAGCATGAGATGGACGAGATTTGTTTGTGAAAAGGGGGGTTTCGGGCAAAAACAAAGATGGCGAGTTAGTGCACCCATATTATTTATCTCTAACGAGGTGTGGAGAGAGAGAGAGAGAGAGAGAGAGAGAGAGAGAGAGAGAGAGAGAGAGGGAGGGAGGGAAATAAACATTCTCTCTCTCTCACTCTCTCTCTCTCTCACATACTTTCAGAGAGATAGAGGGGGAGTGGAAAGGAGGTATTTACAGAGGGGAGAGAGACAGAGAGCAGGCTAAAGAGAGAGAGAGAGAGAGAGAGAGAGAGAGAGAGAGAGAGGTGTGTGTGTGAGAGAGAGAGAGAGAGAGAGAGAGAGAGAGAGAAAGAGAGACAGAGAGAGAGAGGGGTTAAATAATTCTCTTTTCATAACACCAATTAGACCAATGTATCAAATGATACAAAGATAGATAGATAGATAGATAGAGAGAGAGAGGAGAGAGAGAGAGAGAGAGAGAGAGAGAGAGAGAGAGAGAGAGAGAGAAAGAGTCGTCCTTGTTGCTTTGGCATTGACGAATTAAATCCGAAAATGTCACCAGCCGCCGTGGCGAAGTGGTTAGCGTCGCGGACTCCCGGCTGGGAGGTTGTGGGTTCGAATCCCATCAGAAGTCATGTGGGTTTTTCTGCCCCGACCGCTCCTACCCAGAGTTGAGTTGCTGCGGACTCAGTTGGGAAGACTGGGACCACACAGTCGAGTTTCATCCACTTAAAGATGCGTTTCTGAGAGTGTTGCTCAAATTTCATGACCAACACTGCAGGTGCCTGTATCTCTCGGGCCTGGTTGACGCCGGGATATATTATGAAAGGAAGCGTAGAGTACAGCCCTGTCATGTAGTCTCAGACCGAAATGGAAATCCGTAGCATCATCTTAATCATCCTCATTGTCATCGATCAGCATACCAAAAAAATGTCTCAAATTCTGTGGCCCTTCATGCCCTGCTCTCATGGTGACCTCAATCCTCTCCACGTCTATGGCCTTGGTTTGGTTCCGTTGGGGTCACCGTTGTCGGCGAGTCCATGGGGGCTGTCGTTGGACGGACGTGGTGGCGCCCTCCGGGGGGAGAGCTCACTCACGCCGGCTCCGCGACTAAGCAATTATTGTCGTCAGTAGGGGGCTTAGTAGGTGGTGTCCTGCGTATGTTAGATCAGAACAGGCGCCACTGAACACCACCCAAGTGACTCGGCAGCAGTGCAGTGTCTCCTCCGGTGGGTTGCCTCTTGACGACTTGACATTGACTGTTCCCTGTGGATTGCCGGTGCCGGGGCTGCGGCGGGGCCGACAGGGCTGTGGCTGTGGACGGGGTGTCGGAATGAGCGGCGTGGGTGCACTGCCTCTGAGGTGGCACAGAGGTTGGGACAGAAAAAAAAATGTTAAGAAATTGAAGATAGGCGAAAGTGATTCATTTTATAAACATTTTTTTCCCTCTCTTCTTAAAGAGTCTTATCTGAGCCAACTGCCATCATGTGCCTGTGCAAAACACTGAAGGAGACCGGTATGAGGCACCTGTTCAAAACTAGGCAGAAAACATAGAATGTCGCTCAAATGGTCAGGGAGGAAGGTGGCAGGACAGTTAAGATGTTTTCCTGCCTAGTCAATGCGTGAGGGTCTGTGGGTTCGAACTCCAGCCTCACCCTTTCTCCTTAGTTTGACGGGAAAATCGAACTGAACGTCAAGTCCTTCGGATGGGGAAGTTAAGCAAGTCAGACCCGTTTGCTTTCCTGGACCCTGCGCACGTTAAAGGAACTCACGGCAGTTGAAAATCGAAAAGAGTTTCCCGGCTGCTGGCAAATTTAATCAGCTAAGCTTTATTCCCATATGGTAGCTTCATTAGGGCCTAGCCTCTAGCATACTGGGGAGTGCGCCACCCAGTCCTGCGACCAGGGACATGCTGCTAGTTCTCCGAATTTTTGTGGGTTTTTTTGTCTAGACTTCCAATAGTTTTATATCTTGAAGTTTTAGTATGTTGTAAATAAGGTTTTAGCGACTTTAACAGACTGTGAACTTAAGTGACAGTTTGGACTTATTTTGTGTGTGAAAAAGTTGGTAGTTTCAAGAGGACAGATAGTGGGAAATTTTTAACTAGTTTGTTCATACCACCATGATCAAATACACTTGAGTATGCGTGCGTGTGTGCGTGTGTGCGTGCGTGCGTGCGTGCGTGCGTGTGTGTGTGTGTGTGTGTGTGTGTGTGTGTGTGTGTGTGTGTGTGTGTGTGTGTGTGTGTGTGTGTGTGTTCAGAGTGTGGGAACGTGGAAGACAGGCTGTGGGGAAGGATGAAAAGATTAGGGGAGATGGTAAACTGGGCACGTGCACATAGAAGTGAATTTGCTGGCTGTTTGAAAAAGACTGCAGCTTTGTTGCTGAGAGCTGTATCAAGTGTTGTCATATATGGCAATAAGACACTGGGCCAGTACACCCATCCTGTGTTTGAAATGTCAACTGCCATTATGTACCTTTACGAAATAACAGGAAATCAACATGAGGTACCTCTCCAAAACTAGCATTTTATTTCTTTAAACAAATTCTCGCTTGTAACAGGGAGGAAGGTAGCAGGGGAGTTAAGACGTTCGTCTGCCTGCTCAATACATGAAGGTTTTTGCGTTCCAACCCCAGTCTCACTTTTCCCCTTCAGTTTGATAGGCCTATCGAAGTGAATGTCAAGCCTTTCAGATGGGGACTATAAGCCAATCGGACCTGTGTGTTTTATTGGCCTTGCACGCGTTAAAGTAATCTATGGCAGTTGCAAATCCAAAAAGAGCAGGGAGCCCCTCCCCCCTCACTCCTTCCTCCTCCCAGCTGCACTGGAACTATTGTTAGCTAGGTTTGTTTTCCATCTGCAACCCCAGTATAGGTCTCACTCACATATTCTAAGTTGCCTTTTCTATTGATTGTTGTCTGATATTTACATATGCCCTTCATGCACACACACACACAAGTACACACACACACACACACACACACACACACACACACACACACACACACACACACCACGCACACAAACACACACATACATACATACATACACACACACACACACACACATACACACACACACACACACACACGCACACACACACACACACACACACACACACACACACACACACACACACACACACAACACCACGTGCGCGGGCGCGTGTGCACGCATGCATATTCACTGACATAGCACACGCACATAGCACGCACACACACAACCACCACCCCCCCTCCACACACACACACAAACACACACACACGCACATACATATACTCAAACTAGGACACAATCTTGCGTACAAAAACACTTACACTTTATGACACGGTGAACAGTTCATTCGAACACGAGAAAACTGCATTCTTCACTCGTCAAACAGTACATTTTAGTACAAGCTTGAGAGAGCGTTTATGGATCCTGTTGAGATATTTCAATATACTTGTACTACATAGGTCTTTGTAATTATATTAAGTTCTTTGGTCGTTCTAGGGCATAAGAAAGTGAGAGAGAGAGAGAGAGAGAGAGAGAGAGAGAGAGCGAGAGAGAGACAGAGACAGAGAGAGTGTCAGAGACAGAGACAGAGAAACAGATAGGTTGGACAGTCTCTCATTATCTCTCTCTCTCTCTCTCTCTCTCTCTCTCTCACACACACACACACACACACACACACACACACACACACACACTCACACAGACACACTCACACACAGACAGAGAGAGAGAGATAGACAGATAGATAGATAGATAGAGAGAGAGAGAGAGACGCACGCACAAACACACACACACACACACACACACACACACACACACACACACACACACACACACACACACATACACACACACGACACAGACACAGACACACACACACTGAGGGAGAACGCGGTGTGGAGGAGAGAGAGAGAGAGAGAGAGAGAGAGAGAGAGAGAGAGAGAGAAGAGAGAGGAGAGAGAAGGAGGGAGATGAACACTCTCTCACATACTTTCAGAGGGATAGAGGGGGAGGGGAAAGGAAGTATTTACAGAGGGGAGAGAGACAGAGAGCGAGCAAGAAAGAGGGAGAGAGAGAGAGAGAGAGAGAGAGAGAGAGAGAGAGAGAGAGAGAGAGAGAGGGGAGGGGGCTAAATAATTCTCTTTTCATAACACCAATTTGACCAATGTATCTAACGATATAAAGAGAGAGAGAGAGAGAGAGAGAGAGAGAGAGAGAGAGAGAGAGAGAGATGGAGTGAGAGAGAGAGAAAGACAAGACAAGACAAGACAAGACAAAATTCTTTATTTACGAGGATAATAGATAAGCACTGATGTGTTTTTTTACATCCAGTCCTCGCCCTGAGTAGGGTCAACAATATAAAATAAAAGGTAACAAAGGAAGCATGCAAAAGTGACTAGAACTACAATACAATACGGGATTTAAAAGAGAGGAGAGAGAGAGAGAGAGAGAGAGAGAGAGAGAGAGAGAGAGAGACGCAGGAGCGAAGGGAGTGCAGGGTAAGTCTGCAGAGAGAGGAGAGAGAGAGAGGGTGGGGGAGAAATAGGCGAGAGTGGGTGCGATAAGAGAGCATGTTTAGAACAATCTGACAATCAAAAAATTCCAAAGAGATACAAGACAATCGATTTTGAAGCACCGGGGGAGGGGGGGGGGGCGATAGAAATAAAGCACAAATGGAGGTGGGAAATGCATAATGATAGCCCAGTCGCTACGGGTAGGAGGGGATGTCATATGGATAATAAATCAAGTCATTCCAGCAGAACCGTGAGAGAGAGAGAGAGAGAGAGAGAGAGAGAGAGAGAGTCACATAAGAATACAAGCATATCGACAGAATGACAAGAGGGCAGGAGGTAATAGGAAATCACACACACACACACACACACACACACACACACACACACACACACACACACACACACACACACACATACATGTACTCATATAAGACATACTTACTAAACAAAATAACATACATGTGCATTTCAAGTACAAAACACTTTCTAAATAGTCAGGTATATATATAAGGCAAAGAGGGTGGTGGTGAGAGAGAGAGAGAGAGAGAGAGAGAGAGAGAGAGAGAGAGAGAGAGAGAGAGAGAGAGAGAGAGAGAGGGGGGGGGGTCGTCCTTGTTGTTTTGGAATTGACGAATTAAATCCGAAAATGTTAAGAAAATTATGATACTCGGAACTGATTCATTTTATAAAAAGCTTTCTTTTCACTCTGTTTTTAAAGTCTTATTCGATCCAACTGCCGTCATGTGCCTGTGCAAAACCCTGAAGGAGACTGGTATGAGGCGCCTGTTCAAATCTGGGTAGAAAACATAGAATGTCGCTCAAATGGTCAGGGAGGAAGGTGGCAGGACAGTTAAGACGTTCGCCTGCCTAGTCAATGCGTGAGGGTCTGTGGGTTCGAACCCCAGCCTCGCCCTTTCTCCTCAGTTTGACGGGAAAATCGAACTGAACGTCAAGTCCTTCGGATGGGACGTTAAGCAAGTCAGACCCGTGTGCTTCCTGGACCCTGCACACGTTAAAGGAACCCATGGCAGTTGAAAATCGAAAGAGCAGGGAGTTTCCCGGCTGCCCTGGCAAAATTGATCAGCTAAGCTTTATTCCCATATGGAAGCCTAATTTGGGCCTAGCCTGTAGCCGACTGGGAGTGCGCCACCCAGTCGTGCGACCAGGGACACGTGCTACTTCTCCAAATTTTTGTGTTTTTTGTCTAGACTTCACGTAGTTTTATGTCTCCAAGCTTAGTATGTTTTTTCATAAGGTTTTAGTGAATCTGTTGACTTAAATAGACTGTACCTTGGGGGATAGTTTGGACTAATTTTGTGTGTGAAAAAGTTGGTTGGTTACAGAAGACAGTAAGTGGAAAATTTTTAACTGATTTGTTCATAGTGCCATGGTCAAATACACTTTTGTGTGTATGTGTATGTGCGTGCATGCGTGCGTGCGTGCGCGGGTGCAAGTGTGTGTGTGTGTGTGTGTGTGTGTGTGTGTGTGTGGGTGTGTGTGTGTT
>JAMYXO010001256.1:5000-31600 GCA_033310375.1 Conus canariensis
CCACTATGCTGGTGCAGATGTCGTATATCATCAGAGGCCATAGCAGCTTTGGTATCAGCATGAACTGCAGACACCAGACCTTGTATTTGCCAGGGAGCCCACACTGGTCAATGGTCTCCAAGCCTTCCTCCGCCATCTGCTTGGTTTCTTTTGCTCTTTGTGTGTCTTTCAGCGTATCATCATACCATCTTCCAAGGCTCTTGACTGGTTCTTCTGTGACTGTTGGAATGGCCTGGTTGGCAACACTGAAGACCACAGATCCGGCCACTTTTCCTTTCCTCAGTGAGAGACTCCGTGATTTCTTTGGCTTGAACTTCATTCTGGATGAGGCAACTATGTCGTCCAGCCTCTCCAGCACATGACGTGTCTCGTCTTCTCTGGATGAAATCACTGTAGTGTCATCCATGAAGGCCTTGAGAGGAGGCATCTTGTATCCATCGCCAAGGTCTGTTTGTCTCGCGTTGTTTGTTGCTGCTTTCAAGATGAGTTCCATTGCCAGCACGAACAGTATTGGGGAAATTGCACAGCCCATTGCAATACCCACTTCCAAGTTGATCCAGTCTGTTGTGTACTCCTTGGTAGAGAACCGCATTGAGAAGCCATTGAAGTACTTCTTGAGCATGTCGCGGATGTTCTTTGGCACATGGTACATCTCAAGAGCCAACTGTATCATCTCATGGGGTACAGATCCATATGCGTTTGCCAGATCAAGCCACACTACGTCCAGGTCTCTCTTTTCTGTTTTTGCTTTTTGGATTGCGTCCCAGATCATTGTGGCGTGTTCTACACAGCCAGCCACGCCTGGGATGCCACCTTTCTGGACTGACACATCCAAGTACTTGTTTTCCATCAGGTACTTGGTCAGCCTTGCTGCCATGACAGAGAAGAAGATTTTCCCTTCGACGTTCAGTAGTGATATTGGCCTGAACTGGCTAATGTCACTTGAGTTTTGCTCTTTGGGGATGTACACACCATCTGCCGTCATCCACTGGCCGCTGATCTTCTGGTTTCTCCAAGCCGATCGCAGCAGCCTGTGGAGCCACTCCAGCACCTTGGGACATTTCTTGTAAAGCTGGTAAGGTATTCCGTTTGGCCCTGGTGATGATTTGGCTCTGGCTTTGTCGACCACCTTCTTGATTTCCGCCAACGTTGGAGGCTTGCCATTGAACTGTTCCTCAGGGTTGGTTGGCCACACCAGACCTTGAATGTCGAGTGGTGCTTTGCTCTGTGGGTCAGAGTATGTTTTCCTCAGATGCTGCTCAAGAACTCCTTTGTCCACACTTAGGGTCCCAGATTTTGGCTGCTCAAACAGTGTTCTGGCAAACTGGAAGGGATCTCTGAAGAAGCGCTCTTGTGTCTTCTTCTTTTTGCTCTTCCTCTTCCTCGCAGATTCCGCTTTGCTGAGGGCACTGTGTTTTTCTTTCAGGTCTTTCCACAGTTTTTCCAAGCCTTGTTTTTCAGCTGGCAGTGCGGTCTTCATTTGCATCTTGAGGTTTTTCTTTTGGACCCTGATCTTGTCCATCTTTTCTTGGCGTCTGGATTTCTTTGGAGGTATTTTCTCTTTGGGTAGTTTTGCTCCATAGGCGTCTCTACATGTGGCATACACAATGTCCCCATATGTGGCTAGTTTGTGTTCCAGGGTGCTTTTCCCTATCAGTGCATCGAGTCTTTGGACGATTTTTGCATCCAGTTTCTCCCAATCTTCAGTTTCGTTTGCTCGTGGCAGGTTGAGTTTCAGGCGCCTGGCATCGAGGGCCTGTGCAAATTCCTCATCCGAACCAACAGCGTGGATGTCCTTGGCACTGTGGTTTAAATCCTGGCCTTGGTCTTCCGACGTCTTATCTGCTGATGCAGTGCGCTGCTGCTCATTCAGATGAGTCTTCACACATCCCATCTTTGTTCTGTGGATCTTCATGCCACGGGTGGTAGCGAAACGCTTTCCACAGACACATGGATATTCCATTTGGTCCATGTTCATAGTCCGTTTGGGATTTGCAGTCATGATTGGTTGAGCACCGATGGATTCATCATTCTCTCCCCCTTTCGGTGAATCCTGGGAGCATCTTTTCCTTTTATTCTTAGTAGCCACATGTTTAAGGCAAAGTGGGGAGCCAGCCCACAGAGCCCTTGGTTCTGGTCTTTCCCAGTGTCCTCCGGTCTTTCCCGGACGTCCTCCGGCCTATTCCCGGAAGTCAATGGTTTACCCATGCATCAGTAGAAAGAAACTCGTGGAGAGCGTGGCAGCAGAGAGTCCTCAGAAGAGAAGCCCCTTCAAGCAAGTGTTTCGGCCCTTATCTCCTGACACTCTAGGGGGGTTGGGCCACACCGGTTCATGACTCCGGATGTCCCTCTGCTGCCCCTTTTTTTCCCATCTTGGGACGAGCCATGGCTGGGATTCGAACCCATGACCCTCTGGACATGCTCATTTTCCACTTAATGACTCGCGCTTTAACCACTGAGCCACAGGGACACCTGATATTTGTAGGGAAATTAAGCCTTATGAAGTTCACTTTTGTTCCTCCTTGACCAGATCCAGCTTGAACACCTCTCTGCCGCTTCTGCCATTGCTTTCAGGGCTCTGGTTTTTTCCTTCCCTGCAACTGAGAGCTGTTTCATGAGGCTGTATGCAGACGTTCCTACAAACCCCCTAGCTCCAATTTCTGCAGTGTGGACTTTGACCTGATAGCCTTCTCTCCTCAGGCTGTTTGCCAGATCAGCATACTTTTCAGTCTTGTAGATTTGAGCTGCCTCCATTCTGTTCTCATATGGCACCGTGAGCTCGATCATGATCAGCTGCTTGGTTGACTTAGAGTGGACTACTATGTCTGGTCTCATGCCACTCTTGCTGATGATCTCTGGGTGACTCTTCCATTCTGGGAGATCTGCAGACACTCCTGACACTCAATTCATAAATATAGTGGGGATGAATTAGTATCTATCACCAGCAAAATGGGAATATGTATCACATTATTTGTAAACATCAGGGGCATGCATCGGCATCCTTCCTTCGCATCAAGAAGAGACACATAAAAATCATTTACTATCCAGCCCAAAATACAAAGAGCGTCACTGTCTCTAGGACGGAAGTTCTGGGGTATCCTTCCCCACTCGTGTCTAATCAGTTATCACTCTCCTTTAAGGAAATATTGGAACATCAGTTCCAACCAGCCACGCCTTTAAATATTTCTCATCGAAATGTTTCCACATTCAAAATCCCTCTGCATGAAAGTAGATACACTGTTTCTTTATAGGAAGATAAATATAAATTTCACTTTCTGGTCACCCTCTTAACCCTGGGGAAGGCACACGGGGAACAGCCATCTCCGGGCTGAATAGGGCGTCGCCTCAAACAAACTCTCCTTCCTCTGGGGCTCGTTAAGGAGGAGTGGCCCGCTACCCGACCTGGGCTGGGGACTTGGTCCGGCACCTCTGGGACCACCCCAAGGCCCTAAGTCCGTGGCCCGTGTGAGACAGCCAATCTGTCAACACACTCGGAACCACGTACAGTTTTCATAATTACTAAAGGAGAACTCACCTCAACATGAAGATGTGAAACAGTAACCTTTCCCTATGCATAAGCTTTTATTTTGAATGTTACTTTTCTTTTCCCATTCTTTAATAAAAGAATTGTTACAACTTTAACCACACTTGTTCTTATTATTTTCTTTTCTTTTAAATACAAACGTCTTCCTTACTTTTGCTCATATATTTCACTTCTCCCTAATTAAACATGGATAGTTAAATACCTCTGAGGCGACGCAGCCTCGCTCTGGCCTCAGTCCAAACAAACCATCAGGTCCTCCGACTTCTCCGGCTGGCATGGAGCAAGTGATTATCAAATCCTAAAGGTAAATTCAATAGCGCGCGCAGTGCGCCTAACCAGCACTCACACAGGCCACAGCCAACAGAATAGCGATGTGCATTCACATGACACTTTTCACTTAAAACCACAAGGCCAGCCAACCTGCTGTCTCAAAATCAATAGTTATACACAAAACAACATGTGCACATTACAATCAACATAACATGTGCACACGACAATTAATATCAAAACAATAACTATAAGTAAACGTTACATTTGAAACAATTAGACAAATAACGCGCGCGCGCGCGCGCGCGCGCGCGCGCGTGTGTGTGTGTGTGTGTGTGTGTGTGTGTGTATGTGTGTGTGTTCCCATTCGAGTTCAGACATGTTCCCCCATAGTCGACTGGGCCATAAAACAATTTGAAATGAATTGCACCTGACCACACTATCCATCGAATTATGTTAACCGTCTAGCTGTGTAGTAATCCTACAGACTTGACTTCACCTGCTTGTAAAACTACAGCGTACAGAACGTTGTTTTCCCGTTACCTTGCCTAGACCACACTGCTCAGATGTGTAGGGACAATGGTAGCCTTCATCCTCATGCTCTGCACACTGGGAGTACAGGTCACAGGGAAAGTGATCGAACAGGTCAGGCCACACTGACACCGAGCAGTTCCATCCTCCCAGTCCTGGCACTCTATACGGTTTTAAGTTAAGTGCGTGAAAAGAGAAGCGCAGTTTAAACAGATGGCAATGCGACATTTTAAAACCACTGTTATAGTATACAGACATCTTGAGTTCTTTGCTGGCTTCATCTTCACCAAAAACATCAGGGAAGATGATTGCAGAATGATGTGACTGCGGTCTGTATTTACACTGAGCACATGAGACAGATAGTCTGTGTTTGGAGTCACACTGACCACATAAGACAGATAACGGATGGGACTGATCCAAAGGCGAAGAGTGTACACACGTCAGGAAAATGATGTGACCGGACGATCTGGTCAGAGTGACACAGCTTTCAAGTTTAGCTCGACATGAAGTGATCCCATCCAGTCCTGGTGTCTGGAGATACCCTGTACACCACCACCACCAACAGCAGCAGCAGCAACAACAACATCTAGAACTTAGCGTCTTGCAACTGCTCGTTGATGTAATTCAACAATTCATTCTATATACCATTGCATTTACATCGATGAAGTGTGCTTAATTATGTGACACATGATTTAACCTCCACGAAAGGGACCTGTAATTGACACTAGGGCCTATAGTGATTCAGGTGGCAGAACGGAAAGGTGACCCGGGGAGGAGGGGGAGGGGGGGGGGGGGGGGATTTGCCACTATGATTTTCTTGTATTTTTGCACATCATACACTGAAATGCATATGTCAACAATTGATTTATTGGAGCTCCTGGGAGATATAACCATGTTTATTAGCGAATTTTCCTTCTTTGGGCTCTGTATTTGCGATTAGAGGGTATACTTAGTTAAAGACCTGTCGATATGGAACTAATCCACTTATCGTCAAATGGTTTGCAGTTCTTGATAAAAGGATGATTGTTCCATTTACAGATAGTCATTTTGTGCGGAAACAATGTCCATTTGACAGTATTTGGCGCCAACTTCCGGTATTTAAAAAAAAAAAAAAACTGGCTTACTGCCTAGTTGCAAAGTGAGACCACTGCAGGCGCAAATCTAAACAAATCTTAAACAAATGTTAGCGAACCGCCAGGGGAAACGTGGAAAAACGAGCCACAAGACAAAACACGACCTCTTATGTCTTTGTAAGGCAAGACACAAACAAATAGGACAATGAAGATGAACAAGGCCTCGTTTTCATTCAACGCCTACCTTGCGCTGAAGAGATCAAAGATAAGTGACAAACTCGTTCATTTTCATTGTCCTGTTTGTTTGTGTCTTGCCTGAAAAAGACCTAAGAGGTCGAAACGCGTTTGTCCACGTTTGACTCGTTTGTCCACGTTTCCCCTGGCCGTTCGCTAACATTTATTTCAGATTGGCTTAGTGCCATTCTCCAGTATGATCATCACCGTCAGCAGTCTGAAATGTGTCTAACATTAAACTACATGTAGTGGTAGTAGTAATGGTTGTGGTAGTAGTAGTAGTAGTAGTAGTAGTAGTAGTAGTAGTAGTAGTAGTAGTAGTAGTAGCGGTAGTAGTAGCAGCAGCAACAACAGCAGCAGAAGCAGTAGTAGTAGTAGTAGTAGGGTCGCAGCACAAGAGTTATAGGCAATGAGTGTAAAAACATTTTTCATACATAAACCAGATCTAAATCAGAAAACCAGAATCTGGGCAGGCTGGGTATCACTCACTGGGAGGAATCTGGGTATGGTGAATGACCAGTCAACGGTTGACTACATGCAGCCAGTTCTACATCCCATCACTGAGAACGCTACTGTTCAACATATCCTCCAAATTTATGTTGATGCTTCAACAAGGGAAGTGGGCCAGAAACACACCCTGCTCACCTGCGACCTGGCTGTTGCAAGCAAGGCATACATGATTGCTTGGCAGAATGACCGGTTCAAGGACCATTTTCTGTACTCATACATGGCAGCACTTGGAAAACTCATGAGGGGATCTGGTATTGGAGAGATCATTGTGCAGTCAGGAGTCTGCTCAAGTGGGTCGATTGATGCTGTCTTGGCAGGAAAGCACCACAATCATGCCCTGAGAGTCCACAAGGTTGTTCTGGAGGCTCTTGAGCGGTTGCTTCTTCAGACATTCTTGAAGGAATCAACAGAAGCTTCAGATCTTATGAACCAGCTGTCTGAAGATCTGCCAGGGTGCACAAACAGACATCAGCTTCAAGACACTCTGGGGAAGCCATCTGTTGTTCTCCTCTTCAGACTGTACTCGAACTTCAAGAAGGACATTATCACAGGGAAGAAAGGGAAAGACAGCACAGTTCTGGTTGCAGTATACTGAGAGAGTGTGGCTGATTCTGCATCTCCTCTGTGCTACAAAAGAAAATGACTTGGACTTGCACTTGTCATGCACAGAAAAAAGTGTGCCCTCTGTTCTTTCTGACGGATCACCAGAACTACTCAAGATACGCCACAGTCTAGTTCCTGAGGATTCTGAATCTCGAGCACAACCATCCCTCAGCAGAAGAACTCCTGCGACATGGAGGACTCAGTGTGTTGAGATCAACAGTTCCTTCATGCAGAGTACCAGCTGACCAAACTATTGAGCAAACGATCAACTGCCATGCAAAATCTGCGGGTGGGATCATAGGATTCAGCAGAAACAGTGCTGTCTACCTTCGCTGATGCATGACTCGTCATATCAGAGCTTCTTGTTGCAACGCTTGAGGTGGCTGGCATGACTGGGGATGATGTCAAAGTTCACAAAGACCTGACATGTGCAGAGGCTAGAGCCAGTGAGGAGTGTGTGAAAAACATGATGGATCTCTTCTGCAGCTTCATGAATCCCTTGTCAGTGGAAGAGAGGAGTCTCTTCTGTCTCTCATCAGGAATGCAAGCACCAGACAGCATTCAAGAAAACTTCTATCGCCAGATGCACGAAGAAAGGAAGCCTATCGCCAATTCGTGACAGAATGACTGGTTGAGAAAACTCTGAATTTCCATGCTCCTCTGAAAAAAGTGGAGCTGAAGACATTTGTGAAACTGCAGAAGACAAAGACTCTGCGATCATCTTCGAACAAACTGGTGCGCAAGTGGCAGCGCAGAGAGACATGTTCGGACAACTTCTCATGATCTCGCAGGAAAATAACATCAGTTTGCAGAAGGTCATGAGCTACCCTTTGAGTCCAGTGCCTTGGGCCCTAGCAACTCCTGATGGTTTGCCTGCAAAGACAGAGAAAACAAAGCTTGTGCATCTCTTGGAGGAGACAGAGTTGAAGGAGCAGCCAGATCAGGGGAAGTGCCATCACATAATTGAGGCAATGTTCCATCTGTAGTCACTTACCTCTCTACCCCCAATATTTGGAGACCTGGCAGACAGAATTCTGAAAAATCTGCCATCCACAGACAGAATTGATTATGTGGCAGATGTGTACAGCCACAACTCCATCAAATCAATGGAACGTTCTCGTCGGGGAGAAGGTGAAGCATTCATTCTGAAGGGTCCCAACACTAAGGTCCCCAGAGTGGAAAGGGTTTATGAAAAATGGTGATAACAAGAACCAACTCATCAAATTCCTGCTTTGTGAATGAAGAAAAGATTCCCATGCTGCCACACTCCTGAACAGAGAGCTGTTTGTGACATGTGGGCCCGATTGCTTCAAGCTCTCCTCCACGGATGGCAAGACTGTGGAAGCCTCACCAGTTCAAGAATTGTTTTCCACTCAGGAAGAAGTGGACACGAGGATCATCCTTCCCTGTTTTCACCAGAACAAGAATGCTTCTGACTCCGAGGGCATAATTGTGCGCTCTTCAGACACTGATGTGTTTCTACTCTTACTACACTTCAGTTCCCAGCTCCTTACAACGGTATACTTGGACACTGGCACTGGACACTACAGGAGGCTGCTTTCCACTACAGACCTTGCTGCCAAATATGGACAGGAATACTGTGAAGCACTCCTTGGCCTACATGCGTTTTCCGGCTGTGACTCCACAGTTCTTTTGTGAGCAAAGGGAAGGTCAGGGCGTTCAATGCGTTCACAAAGAGCCGTTCCTTCACGATGCCTTCCGAGCACTGGGAAGCTCAGAACTGTCTTCTGATTCAGTGGACAACGTTGAACACTATGTCTGTTGTCTGTTTGGCAGACCCAAAAGCAGGAACATCAACCAGGTCCGCTTTGACCTCAGAGAAAAGTTTGACACCAGTCGGGGACATGCAGTATTGGCCAGCTACAACAGAACTGACCTGAGCCTCCTACCTCCCTGTCAGTCCTCCCTGCGGATGTACACAGAGCGAGTCAACTGCCAGGTATTATATCTTACTGTTTTTAACATGATAGTTATTGTTGTTGCAGGGTAGTCTTGCAGTGTTTGATAAGGTCTGAAGGAATGCTGTCATTCCTCCACACCGCATGCTGTTGTGCAGATCAGTGAAGATAAACTGACAGCTGCTGCAGAAGAGGAAACAAGCAGAAAGAAGATGGCAGGAAACAAACCATTGTCAGCATGCAGATGTGACCGCTGTGATAGAGACTGCCACTCTCGCATCAAACTCTACAGCCACAGGTGACACTGCTTGGGCTGAGCAGACAGCCAAGTCAGATAGCTATATCTTAGGTTGGATATACTTTATCCGTGGTCAGCTACAACCGACGGAGACCTACAGTAGTGTTGTTGTTGATATCTATAGTTAAACAAATGCTGTTTGACCTGGACAAGGGTAACACAATAGCCTGAATATGACATTTTCAACATAAATACGATTGAGGCCTTAGACCGAAGCCTAAGTTAGTCACTGCCAAGGCCATAAAACGGCTATGAGATTTGATAATCTTTACCCTTTTATCTTCTGTTCTAACGTGGAGGTTTGGAAGCACGCCCATTGTGCTCATGTAGCCATTGATGGGCCGTCAGGCAGAGGCTGGAAGACAACAGACAGTGGTTTGTAGATCGACTGTTGTCAGGAGGATATCACTCGTTCTACACAAAGATGTACAAATCAGAATCCACAATATCATAAAAGGAAACAAATCGATGTCAACAAAAATCTTTATTAGTTTCACAGAACAACCCTTCTGCAATATTTGGTTAAAATAAAAATCTCGGCCTCGAACAGTTTTGTTGCTATTCTTCATTGAACACAATGGCCTGAAATGAATGTTGTAATTTACGTTACGCCACATTGCTAGCTTCAAAATTCAATGAACGTAAAACAGGAAATAAAATCCACCAATACTTTACATTTTCAACTCCAGAAATGAATATCGTTTCATAGCATACTACGCCTGTTTGCTTTCTCTAAGCAATTTTGTCACACTTTATATGAATTCAACAGCTAAAAAAAAAAGCTTTTTTTTTCATCCACCAACTTCTCAAACAAAATCTCTTATTTAGCATAACAACAGGAAGGATAAAAATGTATAATGAAAAAGTGAAACTTAATGACTGATGACACTGAGCTTTCTAAGAGTGGCACACCTGATGAGTTTGTTTCTGTTCAATCTGGGGTGTCTCGGTGTATCAGCAGTGTGCAGGAATGGATGACAAGTAATAAGCTTAAATTAAATTGTGAAAAGACTGAAGTCATGCCCGTTGGAACCTCCTCCTGCCTCAAACTCGTTGAGTCAGAGTCAATGGTTGTTGATGGTACTGAATTGCCTTTCAGTAACTCTGTCAAATACCTTGGTGTTACCATTGATCAGTGTCTGACCATGCAGAATCAAATATCTGTAGTCTGTCGCTCATCCTTTTTAGAGCTGAGACGTATTGCTTCCATCCGACGCTTTATGTCCAGGGAAGTAGCTGTCAGGCTAGTCTGTGCCACGGTGATGTCAAGATTGGACTACTGCAACTCTGTTTATGCTGGGCTTCCCGCAGAACAGATTGCTCGGCTGCAGAGAGTCCAAAATAGCGCTGCACGACTTGTTTTGAAGAGGAGGAGGTGTGAGCACATCACTCCCATGCTGATCGAACTGCACTGGCTTCCCATACAGTATCGGTGGCAATTTAAAACTGGCAGTTCTTGCTTTCCGCCACTTCAATGAATCTCTTCCTCACTATCTCTCTTCTTCTCTCTGCACCTACCAAAGCTCTCGTACCCTTCGCTCTTCTTCACAAAAACTTTTGAAAATCCCTAAGCGTTCTCTGAAATCTGTTGGCGAAAGAGCCTTCAGTTTTAGAGCACCTTCTATTTGGAACTCCCTCCCTGAAGACCTTCGTAATCAGCCTACTCTTTCTTCTTTTAAATCTCAGCTCAAAACTTACCTCTTCAAAAAAGCCTATTCTCTTCTGTAGATGACTAGATCTCTCTTAAATTCCTCCACAACTAGTTCGGTGAGACAGTTTATGCATGTAGGTGCGTCTGCCATTGTGTATTTTCTTTTTGCTGTGTGCATGAATATTGTATGAATAAGTGCAAATGGTGGATGTAAGCGCATTGAGTTGTACAACAAGAAATGCGCTATATAAGTATTATACATTATTATTATTATTATTAATCATTCCTTTCACTAAATTTCACCGAACTGTGTTAAAATAAGTAGGTGAAAATCACTTTAAAACTCAAAAATAATCATAACGCAGATTACAAGTTCTTGTAACGTAGATTACAGTTTTTATACATTGCCAGACACTTCCAAAAGACCAAACCTACCGGAATGAAACGAAACAAAATGAAAGATTATGAACCTTAGAATCATTTTTCAGCTTCATAGCTGATGATTTCAACAAAGGAAACGTAGATAACTTCTGATCACGTAGATTACTTCTCGTCAGTCCTTGTTACTTTCCTGTTTGTAAAAGAACTTAAACACTTTAATGTAAAAAAAAATGTCTTTTATGGTAACACATATTAAGGAACTCTCTCTTAAGTGGTGATTCAGTGTGTATTGGACACAGACAAAGAAAAATGTGACTGCAAGATGTTGCTTAATCCTAGCCATCCAAATGATGGGAAACAGCCAAGTCACTGCACTTTTTCAAACAAATCCCTGATCAGACGCTGATCTTCTCCCAGAAGCTGAAATGTCCGCCCAAATCGACCTGTTGCTTTTGGTTCTCGTATAATGCAGATGATGTCATCAAAGGACACCCACAATTCATCTTGGTGACGTGGCCACTTGTAGGAATTCTCAACTTTTTCACTCTTTTCCATGAACTCAATATAGCACTCTCCTTCTTCCTCATCAATGTCCTTGACTTTCCCGACGTACCACTGCTTCTGATACACTGCTGCAACAAAGTCACCTTTGTCAGGATGAACGTACAGGATTTCTGAATCAGGTAGTGCTGGGCCTTTGGGCTTTAGTCGATGTTCCTCCACAGTTGAGGTCGACAGTCCTGTAGAATCACAATGTGGCACTGGAGTATTGTCTTGTGTGTCCATTGCAGTCGATGGATGTTTTGATTGGCTGAGCTTGGAAATTTTCTTCCCCATGGTGCACTGAGTCCACTGACATTGACTGAGATCCCCTGTCAAACAGTCGTGACAATAGCACGAGGTTGTTCCGGTCATGATGACGTTTCTCTCTACTGTGTAAACAGAGTGTACTTTCATAGTCCCTTTGCATGGGACTGTGTCTTTGGTCAGGGTTTCTAAGATCTATTTTTCTCTGCTCACATCTTCCTCACTGACGAAGATGTAGTAAACCGTTTTTGAGGTCTCCTTCCCCATTTGAAGAAGTCTTCAGCATCCTGGATTGTCCTGCTTTGGTCGGCCATCCTCTTTGCCACCCCACCAAGGCCATCACAGGGCCCTTTTCCATGGCCGCTTTCGGAGAAGTTCCAACATGCCTTGACGCCGAATAAGTTTGCGTGATCAGAAATGACGTAGAACATAAATCTGTTCCTGTGCTGGGAGGTTGGGCTGTCTGTCCAATAGTGAATGAACTCAAGGTCAGGAATTTCTTTCTGGATCACAGGGAAAAGACTCTTCAGAAAGGTGAACACACTTCCAGCATTGTGGCCCATCTCGTCTGAAACAATCATGACTGATTTATGGTTGAGTTGACCATTTTCGTTTTTGTAGTACACAACGACTGGATGGAGTGTCACCATGGATGGGTTCCAGTAGGCACTGCTGACCTCTTCTGCCTGCACACAGGAGTAGTTTTCAGATAAATCCATCTGAACTATGACGTGGTTTGGGGGTAGATTTTTCTTTAGCTCAGTCATCGCTTTGTACTGTTGATTGATGCGGTCCACATGTTCTGAAAAATCTGCTGCTTGAGCTGTAAAACGTTTGGAAAACTCCTCCTTTGACTCTCTTGTTTCCATGATTTTCATCCTTTTCTTCCCATCTTTGCACTGTACTTTCTTCCACTGCTCCACTTTAATCTCCTCTTGTCCTATCTGAGACAGATAATCTTTGTGTGCAGTCTCTTTCGTTTTCTCTATGTATGCTTGTGGATTTAAAGGGACGTCAGACCCACAAGTCTTGGCTGCCTTCAAGAGAAGGGCCATGTTCTGGTGTTTTTGACACAAACATCTGTTTCGTGACAGGTACTTTGTAAGCACAACATTGCCTGGTCTCATTCGGCAGAAAGCTGCTCGGGATATCTTCATGTCTGGGTATTCTGACACAAACTTGTTGTAGAGGTTCTGCATACTGTCATTGAGAATCCGTGTTTGTGCATGTTCTCCATTGACTTTCTTCCTGTCAGCGTTTCCTGGCATTTGCCTGCTGTTGTAATCTCTCGTGAGAAATTTTTCAATGTTAACTTTCTTCTGCAGGTATGCCTGATAAAGCTTTCCTTTGCGACGTCCTTGTGAACACAATTTTCCACCTCTGTGCTTCAGAAACCTGTCCATTTTGATTTTTGAACCCAAGTACTTTTTTTAGCCTGTATTTGTCCAAAATTGGGCCGGCCACAACCTTGTTTACAATGGATTTGCCCTTTTCACTTGGATTTTGTGTTTCAACTGCCGAGGTAAGTTCATTAATCAAAACGTCGGTAAGAAGCAGTTTCTTTTTGACACGTTTTGGCATCTTAGATGGGCTTACACCATCTTCTTTCAGCTCAGTTGCCATTCTCTTCCGTGGTGTCATACAATCTTCAGATATGACATCTGGCTTTTTTTTTTTATCTCTCTGTCAAGTTTCTTTTGAATTCTTTCGCATTTCTTCTGGTTCGCTTTGCTTTTTTTCTTCCACTTGTCAGCTTCATCATTAGCTTTTTGTAGCTCTTTCCTTAGTCTTGCAGCTTCCCGTTTAACTCTCTTTCTTGATCGTGTTTGGTATGAACCTGCTGGAGGGGTTGCAAATGGCATCCGCACAATCAGACTTTCTCCTGAAGTGGAAGGCAAGTCATCCATTGTTGTGGAAGAAACTTCGTTTTCTTCTGTCCTTATACTAGTATTTTGTCCCTTTTCCATGCTTTTTATTCGTGCCCTGTGCTTCTGAACCCATCCACGCACTTTTTGTCTTCGTGTTTTTGCATCTTTCACGCTGAGTTCTGCCACTGCTACATAGTATTTCTTCACCCTCTTTCTTTCTTTCAATAGGTATTCTTCCCCTTCCCTTTCCTTCTTTCTTTGCCTGTAATCCCTCTGGATCTCAGCTCTGGTTTGGGGCATAACTGAAAAAAAATCGAACAGAACATGAATACAGGAATACATGAACCAAGATGCAAAGCATGTAAATGTATTCATAATGCACTTAATTAACTGCATTCCCATGTGTAGGAAAAGCCTGTGATTTGTCACAACTTGGTCAAAACCGCTTCCATTTTGGTTTAGTATTATACGAGATACACCCAAATTGTTGGCTTTCAATGTGCATGCGCATTTACATATACACAGACAGAATGACAGACACACAGGCAGATACACAGACAAACAGAAACACAGAGAAATTTTATCTCCATTCTGATTGTATAACTACTCCCGTTGCAATAAGTCACAAATTTAGTTTTGTAAGCTACGTTACCATTTCTTGTAATCTACGTTATCAATTAACCCTCACACATTCGCTTTCTTTTTGCTTTTAATATCTCACCCTGAACTCATTGTCTGTATTTAATGATACTTGTTCTGCCTGTTCTAATGTCTAAAGTTCCAACTTTATATTCTTTCATTGTAGAAAAAAGACAATGATATGGTTTCCCAAGGAATGTAATCTCCGTTACCATCACTTTCTTCCACCATAGTACAGCTGTTAAGCTGCACACGTGACCATTGAGGCAACAAACGTCATGACGGATTTTTATAGATTCAGAAAACATTATACTTGCTGGCTTTCTGACACGGCTTTTGCAACAAGACACTTTCGAGAAACAGACAAGTCTAATGAAGGTATGTAAGCTACGTTACAACTGACATTGCTACATTGTGCATTAAAAAAAAAAAAAAACTACCTAAGACACATCACGCCCAGATTTTGTGTTTAACTGTTTTCATGCTCTAACAATGTATCTAAAAATCATAATTACTACGAAGGTACCCACCTCTGTTTTGAACTTGGAAACCAAGCTCACTTTACCAGCTTATCAATCAATCATTCATGGCTCCACTGTTTCACATCCCAAATCTGAAATGCAAATGGCGAAACCAGGGAAGCAATTATGATGCTTTAATAGCGTGGGTGACGCAAAAAATAAAAACTGGACACGGAACAAATAAGTAACCTTTTCTGTAGTAACGTTGCTTACGTAACGTAGATTTCTGTCCCAGTATTTTGTCAAGTATGACGAAAAACTGGAAGGAGTTTCCCTACAAGTTTAAGTGTAATTATCTTCCCTTAGGCTTATGTTTCTCATACATTTTCTTCAGACAGGTAACGTTAGCCAGTTTGGTAGAAACGAAGTCACGTAGATTACATGCTTATTGCCAACTTTGAAAAAAAAAAAATTTAATCTTGATGATGTCAAATTTTGCTTAAGTTTATTGGAAGTTTTTAAAGTGTGATTTTTGTTTCCTTCTGGTTTTAGGTTAAATACTGGGGTATGGTTTAAAGATTTCTTTTAAGTCTTTAAACCCATTGCCATTTAGTAACGTAGATTACAATGTTTTGACGACATGGGTTAAAAAATTCGTGTGCTTCTGTATCAATCAGAATGTCAACATCAAATTTACTGGAGAAACCTACAACCCACCAAAGCTTATTTGAGGCAAAAGACACATTTAGGTAGATTGACAGAGTGTCATAAATGTATTTGAAACAAACTAACCCTCTTTGGCGACATGCAACTTTTGACAATTTTATCTCATTTTAAACGTCCTTTGAGAATATCGTGCTTCACAGATGCCTGATTGGACGTTCATAACAAACATTGACACATATATTTTTGATTTGTGTGAAAACATTCAATTTAGACCCCAATAAGAAGGCAGGACAAAGCAGAGACACGCTTTTTTTTTGTTATTTGTACATCTTTCTGTAGAACATATCTATACTTCCATGTGAACTTGTTGAAATCCCCTGTGACCAGCCAACTCCTGAGGAGGAGAACGGTGACTTTGAACTTGTGAACCTTTGTGATGCTGTTCAAGAGGAAGGGTTTGACACTGAAGAATCTGTTGTCAACAGTTCTGTGTAAAGGTGCAGTCTTCTTACTGGTGGACAGGCGCATACTGCGACACTCAGTCATCACTCGCTTGTGTTGAAACAGATCCCATGGTCATGATTTATAAGCAGGTTGGTCAAAACTCTACTAAACCATTTTCTTGACAGCATTTTGAAACAGGTTAACATGTATCCATTTCAAAACCAATTTAAAGAGTAATAGGTTGGTGCGCTAAACGTGCTAAAAAAGATTGACAAATTAACGCATATGTCATGTTTATTTGGATGCTATTACTACAGTTGTGCTTCAAACATGTCACATTTGGTATTCCCATGTAGAGCAAGGATCAGCGCATTTAAAAACAACTTGTATTTGATTTTCAAGGCATTATACTATGAGTAATAGCATGTTTTCCATCCCTACTCCCTTTTTAAAGTAGGAAACGGGTGATTTCTTCCAGGCCTTGTTGCTCCCAAGAGCTCCGACCAATCTTTTGTTGACATCCTATGATGACGGCATATGGCCTACATTTTCAGAAAAAAACACAATGGCAAATCCCCTCCACCCCCCCCCCCCCCACCCCCCGGGGGGGGGGGGGGGGGGTTACGGTCACCTGAAGTACTACTAAGGCACGTCAAAGCTTGCTCTCCGAGTATGATGGAGGCTGTATCACGTCAAGAAATGATTATTACGTCACGTATAAGGCGTCATTTACAGTATAGAACTGTTGCGACGTTAAATAAATTCTTACACTGATAGTGCAGCTGAAGGCTGACATATTTTTTCTTTTCTTTTCTTATTAAAAAAAAAAAAAAATCTGGAATACCATTTGGAGGGTTGACTGCCAGAACCCAGTATCTCCCTTATACACATGTGTGTATGAGATACTGGGTTCTGGCAGTCAACCCGACCATTTTGTCAAGGGATCTTGATACATTTTCATTGTTGGCCTATCGGTGATGAAGTTCATCGTTTTGAGATTGACACCGTGTGGCAAACAGACTCAAGGACGGGCGGTGTTCTAAAAGCATTTGGTAGGCTAGTGACTTGACCTAGGTAGTATGTGTTTATCTGCTTGTAATTGCAGATGAATGGTTCCTTCTGAATGGGGTGAGTAATCTTCTGTCCTATATCTAATTTAGTACACTTAATCCCTACCTGACAGTGGTGACCTGGACGTGATACTTGTTGTTGTTTTGTTGTGGTTGTTGTTGTTGTTGTCGTCGTCGTCGTCGTCGTCGTTGTTGTTGTTGTTTACAGTAATGAGTGCAGCAGGGGAGTGTGGACGCATTTGTTCAGTAGTATTGACAGGTGTATTCCAAACGTGTTTTTTCCCTTCATGTTCTAAAGAAAAAGTGTTGGATAATTCAGAATCTTATGTCAAAATACAGCCAGCTATTTCCACAAACTGTTCGGGGAATAGTGTCTTATGTGTAGAATTTTCTACATGAGGCGTTGATTTCAGATATTGTTTATGTGTAGCTTTGTGATGGGAAAAAAAAGGCTTTCTGTTTGGAGAAAAAAAAATCACAGATATGTACACCAGAGACATTTTGAGAGAGAGAGAGAGAGAGAGAGAGAGAGAGAGAGAGAGAGAGAGAGAGAGAGAGAGAGAGGGGGGGGGGTTGTCTGGTGATGACGAGAGCCACTGACAGTGGAAAAATGAATAAATGAACAAATGAATACACAAACAAATAAACAAATACATAAATGGGTAAATAAGGGCACAAATGAATGAATGAATACATACATCAGTGAATAAATAAATAAACAAATAAGTAAATAAATATATGAATAAATAAATAAATAGATAAATCACTCCAAACATTCTTGCCATTCTGTTTGCTTTTCTCCTCGCTGTTGATTTAAATATTCTTACTCACCGGCAGACGAAGATAGATGAATGTGTTGCAGTAGAGCAGATCGCCTCTCAGACCGGTTCACGGGAGAAAAAGACAAAGACATGAAGGTCTTTTGACAACGCGGCTTGCACGAACTCTGCCAATGTTCTGGGACATGCACTTTGACCATGACTTTGGCAGTATAGCTATATAGGACAGGGACTGGAGCTGAAGCATACAGGCACATTGTCACATCTGTTAGTTGTTTCATTGCCCCGAAATAGTCCCATTGCTCCATCTGGACAAATCCAAGACATTTGTCAATTTGGAAACGCACAACTTGATGAGACTGTACGTGGAGTACGAACTGACACACCCATATGTAAACTGCAGCTGAACTTTGAAGACGGAGATGGCCAGTTAAGTCTTCTATATTAAATTCTTTTACAGCTAGATTTTTCAGACACGTAGCAAAGTTAGAAATCAGCAACGAACCATTCGGTGTTTTAGTACTGGTGAAGGTAAGTCCGTCACTTTTGTTTCCATGTGTCAACAAATTGATCTTGTTACCTCGTCTTGTAGCAGAGCTTAAATGGCGTTGGGCTGGGCTAGCCTGAACTGTATATTCAAACATTTCGGAGCGGTTAGTTGTATCATGCTTCTGTGGAAAATGCATCGGAATGGAAAAATGTCTCGGCCCGAGCACATCTGGCATGGCTGCCTCACCATTTACCGCTGTACTGAGGATATTGCACAGCGTGTAAATCGCTAGGTTGATATCCATGAAGACTGTAACCCCAACCAGCGTATTTCAAAGTAATCTACCGATAGTGCTGGCACGACGTACAAAACGGTGTCACTGATTTTCAAGACAATGGAACACAACAGAGACAAACGTGTGGTATGCTGTTGTCTAATTCATCAAAGCGGTAAAATTTGCGTTTCATTAGGATCTTGTTTCGTGTCAATGCGCGGTTTCACACACACACACACACACACACACACACACACACACACACACACACACACACACACACACAATACAAGCAGTCAATATACTTTGCAGTTGATGGTCTCCGCCATTGGTGGTCTCCGCTCTGTGTGTGTGGTGGCGCGGGGGGGGGGGGGGGGGGGGGGAGGGGGGGGGGGAAGTTGTGGGTGTGGGAGGGGTGGTTGTTTAATTCGTCAATATGGCAAAATCTCTGTTTTATCAGGATCCTCTGTGTGTGAGTGTGCGTGTGCGTGCGTGCGTGCATGCGTGCGTGCGTGCATGCGTACGTGTGTGTGTGTGTGTGTGTGTGTGTGTGTGTGTGTGTGTGTGTGTGTGTGTGTGCGTTACTCGTTCTTCTCTGTCCGCTGTGGCAATTTCCATCGTATGGCTGGTTGATTCATTGACTATTCAAAGATTGATGATGTCGCCTATTTTAGGCTACAAACAAACAAACAAACCAGTCAAAATAATTTGCAGTTTACAGTCTCCGCCACGTTGCTGACGTGTGTGTGTGTGTGTGTGTGTGTGTGTGTGTGTGTGTGTGTGTGTGTGTGTGTGTGTGTGTGTGATAGTAATAATAATAATAATAACAATAGTGTAATAATAATGATGATGATAATAATAATGATAGTAATGATAATAATAATAATGCTTTATTCAGTTTTTGCAGGCCATCTGGCCCATAGGAAGAGGGAAACTGAGTTGCACAATAATAATTATTGGTATGCTATAGCTGTGTGTTGAAAAAGTATACAGACAAACAAACAAACAAACAAACAAGAAATAGATGTCACAGGTTCATGTACATCACAGGTAAACGTTGTTTTTGTCTCCTCAGCCACCCCTGCCTTTACTTTATTTTTCTTTCCTTTTTTCCTTCTTCTTTTTTTCTTGTTGTTGTTGTTGTTGTTGTTGTAATGGCGGGCTTTTTTTTTTCCACCTCCATCTTTCACGCACCATGTATGTCTTTGTGTTCTATTGCTGCCAATGGTAATTTTCTTGCAGACTTTGATGTTTTGGCGTTTGTTACAGCGCGCCAGGGTTTATTTTTGTGCTAGTGCTAGGTGTAGTGACACATTCATACCGTGTATAACAAAAAGATACAGGAAACAAGAAAAAAGAAAATGGGAGGGGAGGGGGGGGGTGAAAGAGAGAAAGGTCAGGACACCTCCCAGAAACCATCCTTGCAACGAAAGACGAAATTAAATATGATACCAGAAGTGCGCGACGAAGAACAGAAAGAAAGTGAAGAACAAGAAAAGAGAGAGAGAGAGAGAGAGAGAGAGAGAGAGAGAGAGAGAGAGAGAGAGAGAGAGAGAGACCCAGATGTAAATATGAGTTCATCTCGTCTCGCGAACCGGCCTATTCCCCCAGAAGGCTATCCTTATAGTGAAAAACAAAAAGCAAAGCATATAAACGTTACTCCCAATTTATTTTGAATACGCGTGAGATAACCCATAAAAAAAATAAATAAATAAAAGCTTTTGGGCCGTTATAGCCGTTAGTAACGGTTATTCTGGTAAACATCGGCCATCATCCGTGTCCCATAATTAACATACCTACACATTTTCAGAAAGATCGGCTAGTACTTTCTGAAATATTCCATAAAGAAGAAAAACCGTTATGGTCCGTTATAGCGGTTAGCAACGGATATAACGGTAAAATAAAACTTCGGACATTATCCGTGACCCATAATGAACATACCTACACATTTACAGGAAGATCGGCCAAATACTCTCTGAGATATTCCATACAGAAGATAAAAAACGTTATGGATTGTTATAGCCGTTAGTAACGGCTATAACGGTAAAATAAAACACCGGGCATCCATCATCCATGACCCATAATGAACATACTTACAATTTGTTTTAGAAAGATCGGCCAAGTACTTTCTGAGATATTCCGTCAGTAACGGCTGGAACGATATAATAAACATCGGTTATCATCCTTGACCCATAATGAACATACCTACACATTTTCAGAAAGATCGGCCCAGTAGTTTTGTCTGGAGCGAGTGGAACACATTTTGACCACGGACGGACAGACAGACAGACAGACAGACAGACGCACATACACCACACACACACACACACACACACACACACACACACACACACACACACACACACACACATACACATTTCTTCGTTCCAGTTGTAAAGTACTTCCTGTTCTATAGGACCTGGGAGTACAAAAAGGAGACTACAGGGAAGACATGAGGAAAACCCTGCAGCAAGACAATCAGTATATATCAGAGAGAGAGAGAGAGAGAGAGAGAGAGAGAGAGAGAGAGAAAGAGAGACAGAGAGAGCGAGAGAGAGAGAGAGAGAGAGAGAGAGAGAGAGAGAGAGAGAGAGACGGGGGGAGGGGGGTGGGGGAGGAGGAAAAGATTCTTCGTGAATAATATGATTCAGTATTATGATATACTGATGCGACTTGCAATTCCAAATAAACAGGATATGTTTTCTAAAATGATCAATAAGACAGAATCCGTATCTAAGGTACTTAGGCACGTATCAATCAAGGGGATAACACAAGATTTACCCCAGCATTACTTAAAACACGCTCACCATGCACAGTCTGTATGATTCACTACTGCTGAACAATAATATGCAAATTTCAGTACTCTGTCACATGACACAGAGCGCCAGGTCCATCACTGTAGTCATGCTTGGTGTGCCAACACATTCATACTATTTCAGAAGGACAGGCATGGAGATAGGGCTACTTGAGAGAAAGAGAGAGAGAGAGAGAGAGAGAGAGAGAGAGAGAGAGAGAGAGAGAGAGAGATGGGGGAGAGAGAGAGAGAGAGAGAGAGAGATAGAGAGAGGGGGGGGTAAGGAAGGGAGAGGGAGGGAGAGCTGAAGGATTTTTACAACTTTTCTCATAATACAGTATCATGCACGATCAAAGCACCAACATCCGATGTACATGTAATTTGCACAGTTATGTGCACACACACACACACACACACACACACACACACACACACACACACACACACACACACACGCACACACACACACACACACACACACACACACACACACACACAATTCAATTCAATTCAATTCAAATTTAATCCTTTGACCCCTGTTGGGGCATGGAGGATACAAATGTAACAAAGAGAAATACGAAACTCACTCAGAACAGTGTGTGAACATAGTTGCGAAATGCTGAATTCTGGTGAACTGTAATGATCTCATTAAACAATCTTCCCATTTTTTTAGAAACTTACTAATATTCAAACAAATGCGACTTCCTTTTTGAAATAAATTACAAAAGTTGAAAACAGACTTTGGTTTTAGATATTTTTTAGGGATGAATTTTTCACGAAGTTCATTATATTTTGGACATTCCATGATGCAATGAAATTCATCTCCAATTTCACCCATTTCACAGTTACGACAAATACGCAATTCTCTTGGAACATTATGGTGTCTTCCAATTTCAATTTGCAATTTATGGTTACTACATCTAAAATTTAAATAAAGATATAACATAAATATCTGGTAAGGTAGAAATATAATGTTCTTTTCCAAAGACAGTCTTTACACTTTTATAGAATACACACTTGTTGCTGTTTTCAAGAGAACTGCGCCAATCACGAGCATAATTATTTTGCAACTCCTTTTTAACACACTTACCTAAGTTACTTCTGTTTGTGAATGAATGAGATTCCCAAACACAATCAAAACCAGTTTCAAATAAAATGCTTTTAACATAACTAAGCCATGGTGAAACGAAAATTCCTTTTGTATATAGTTCATGTAAGATATTATATACTTTGTTTGAATACTTCTTAGAATCAGGAACAACTAAGTTAGCCCAGAACCTTATCATTCTCACTTTAATCAGTACAGATAAAGGATAGATTCCGGTTTCACCATAAGTCATTGAAGTCATTGTAGTTTTTGTTTAATCTAAATAAATACTAAACAAGTTGGGTATTTTTTGCTCCCATAAGAAAACCTAACACAGAGTAACTTTTATTCAAGACTGGCACAGCCTTTTAAACTTGAATAAAGTCAGACAAATACATAGACGAACAACCTAATAGTGGGGGAAAAACAAGCGCAGGCCAACAACTGAACTATCTTCATAGTAATGACTTGGCAAAGATTTGGACTTAAGGAGGGGGGGGGGGGGGGGGGGTAATTTGAAGATGGAGAAACTGGGAACATGAAATTAAGAAAATATGTTACAGATATGAAAACTCTTCACTAGCTGCATAAGGGAACCATCGCAATCTCTTTTGAAGGCAGATATATTTGTATTGCCTGCTCCGAGGCCTTTCGTCCGCTGGGTCGGATTCATCAGGGAGACACGGCTGGTTGTGTCTGCGCTCCTGGCGTCAAATAGAGACACACCACAGTCCATAATACTGTGGTGTTCTCACCACCAAGAGTGCAAAAAAGAATCCAATAGCACTCCCAAAGCAGCCAGCGAAGTAGTAAATGAAACCAAACGAAAGTGTGGGGAGGAAAAAAGTTGCTGAAAAAACTAAAGACATTATGCAAACAGTATAAAAATAAAGGGGACAATCTTTGAGCCTACGCTTGAGGATCCACCCAAAGATGCAAGGGAGATCAAAAGACAAACACACAGACGGACAGAAACAAATACAAATAACCTCAATTTAATCAAAACAAAAATCGAAATGAAATGAGGCAGGGAACAGTAAACGATAAACAGTAAACAAGTTGGGTATTTTTTGCTCCCATAAGAAAACCTAACACAGAGTAACTTTTATTCAAGACTGGCACAGCCTTTTAAACTTGAATAAAGTCAGACAAATACATAGACGAACAACCTAATAGTGGGGGAAAAACAAGCGCAGGCCAACAACTGAACTATCTTCATAGTAATGACTTGGCAAAGATTTGGACTTAAGGAGGGGGGGGGGGGGGGGTAATTTGAAGATGGAGAAACTGGAACATGAAATTAAGAAAATATGTTACAGATATGAAAACTCTTCACTAGCTGCATAAGGGAACCATCGCAATCTCTTTTGAAGGCAGATATATTTGTATTGCCTGCTCCGAGGCCTTTCGTCCGCTGGGTCGGATTCATCAGGGAGACACGGCTGGTTGTGTCTGCGCTCCTGGCGTCAAATAGAGACACACCACAGTCCATAATACTGTGGTGTTCTCACCACCAAGAGTGCAAAAAAGAATCCAATAGCACTCCCAAAGCAGCCAGCGAAGAGTAGTAAATGAAACCAAACGAAAGTGTGGGGAGGAAAAAAGTTGCTGAAAAACTAAAGACATTATGCAAACAGTATAAAATAAAGGGGACAATCTTTGAGCCTACGCTTGAGGATCCACCCAAAGATGCAAGGGAGATCAAAAGACAAACACACAGACGGACAGAAACAAATACAAATAACCTCAATTTAATCAAAACAAAAATCGGAAATGAAATGAGGCAGGGAACAGTAAACGATAAACAGTAAACAAGTTGGTATTTTTTGCTCCCATAAGAAAACCTAACACAGAGTAACTTTTATTCAAGACTGGCACAGCCTTTTAAACTTGAATAAAGTCAGACAAATACATAGACGAACAACCTAATAGTGGGGGAAAAACAAGCGCAGGCCAACAACTGAACTACTTTCCCTGCCTTACTTTCCCTGCCTCATTTCATTTCCGATTTTTGTTTTGATTAAATTGAGGTTATTTGTATTTGTTTCTGTCCGTCTGTGTGTTTGTCTTTTGATCTCCCTTGCATCTTTGGGTGGATCCTCAAGCGTAGGCTCAAAGATTGTCCCCTTTATTTTATACTGTTTGCATAATGTCTTTAGTTTTTCAGCAACTTTTTTCCTCCCCACACTTTCGTTTGGTTTCATTTACTACTCTTCGCTGGCTGCTTTGGGAGTGCTATTGGATTCTTTTTTGCACTCTTGGTGGTGAGAACACCACAGTATTATGGACTGTGGTGTGTCTCTATTTGACGCCAGGAGCGCAGACACAACCAGCCGTGTCTCCCTGATGAATCCGACCCAGCGGACGAAAGGC
Organism: Conus canariensis; assembly: GCA_033310375.1. Lineage (NCBI taxonomy): Eukaryota > Metazoa > Mollusca > Gastropoda > Neogastropoda > Conidae > Conus > Conus canariensis. The sequence goes on from JAMYXO010001256.1 coordinate 29,764, forward strand.
CTCGGAGCAGGCAATACAAATATATCTGCCTTCAAAAGAGATTGCGATGGTTCCCTTATGCAGCTAGTGAAGAGTTTTCATATCTGTAACATATTTTCTTAATTTCATGTTCCCAGTTTCTCCATCTTCAAATTACCCCCCCCCCCCCCCCCTCCTTAAGTCCAAATCTTTGCCAAGTCATTACTATGAAGATAGTTCAGTTGTTGGCCTGCGCTTGTTTTTCCCCCACTATTAGGTTGTTCGTCTATGTATTTGTCTGACTTTATTCAAGTTTAAAAGGCTGTGCCAGTCTTGAATAAAAGTTACTCTGTGTTAGGTTTTCTTATGGAGCAAAAAATACCCAACTTGTTTACTGTTTATCGTTTACTGTTCCCTGCCTCATTTCATTTCCGATTTTTGTTTTGATTAAATTGAGGTTATTTGTATTTGTTTCTGTCCGTCTGTGTGTTTGTCTTTTGATCTCCCTTGCATCTTTGGGTGGATCCTCAAGCGTAGGCTCAAAGATTGTCCCCTTTATTTTATACTGTTTGCATAATGTCTTTAGTTTTTCAGCAACTTTTTTCCTCCCCACACTTTCGTTTGGTTTCATTTACTACTCTTCGCTGGCTGCTTTGGGAGTGCTATTGGATTCTTTTTTGCACTCTTGGTGGTGAGAACACCACAGTATTATGGACTGTGGTGTGTCTCTATTTGACGCCAGGAGCGCAGACACAACCAGCCGTGTCTCCCTGATGAATCCGACCCAGCGGACGAAAGGCCTCGGAGCAGGCAATACAAATATATCTGCCTTCAAAAGAGATTGCGATGGTTCCCTTATGCAGCTAACATATTTTCTTAATTTCATGTTCCCAGTTTCTCCATCTTCAAATTACCCCCCCCCCCCCTCCTTAAGTCCAAATCTTTGCCAAGTCATTACTATGAAGATAGTTCAGTTGTTGGCCTGCGCTTGTTTTTCCCCCACTATTAGGTTGTTCGTCTATGTATTTGTCTGACTTTATTCAAGTTTAAAAGGCTGTGCCAGTCTTGAATAAAAGTTACTCTGTGTTAGGTTTTCTTATGGGAGCAAAAAATACCCAACTTGTTTACTGTTTATCGTTTACTGTTCCCTGCCTCATTTCATTTCCGATTTTTGTTTTGATTAAATTGAGGTTATTTGTATTTGTTTCTGTCCGTCTGTGTGTTTGTCTTTTGATCTCCCTTGCATCTTTGGGTGGATCCTCAAGCGTAGGCTCAAAGATTGTCCCCTTTATTTTATACTGTTTGCATAATGTCTTTAGTTTTTCAGCAACTTTTTTCCTCCCCACACTTTCGTTTGGTTTCATTTACTACTCTTCGCTGGCTCCTTTGGGAGTGCTATTGGATTCTTTTTTGCACTCTTGGTGGTGAGAACACCACAGTATTATGGACTGTGGTGTGTCTCTATTTGACGCCAGGAGCGCAGACACAACCAGCCGTGTCTCCCTGATGAATCCGACCCAGCGGACGAAAGGCCTCGGAGCAGGCAATACAAATATATCTGCCTTCAAAAGAGATTGCGATGGTTCCCTTATGCAGCTAGTGAAGAGTTTTCATATCTGTAACATATTTTCTTAATTTCATGTTCCCAGTTTCTCCATCTTCAAATTACCCCCCCCCCCCCCCCCTCCTTAAGTCCAAATCTTTGCCAAGTCATTACTATGAAGATAGTTCAGTTGTTGGCCTGCGCTTGTTTTTCCCCCACTATTAGGTTGTTCGTCTATGTATTTGTCTGACTTTATTCAAGTTTAAAAGGCTGTGCCAGTCTTGAATAAAAGTTACTCTGTGTTAGGTTTTCTTATGGGAGCAAAAAATACCCAAC